>AUWJ02024314.1:0-15484 GCA_000468175.2 Phytophthora cryptogea
AGTGTATTTTATTCAAGCGCAGATCACTACACAGTTCGGGACAACCGTATTAACGGAGTTCGGGGCAATTGTATTGATTGTTAACGGTTGTGCCGCAGTCTCTACATGGCTTCCAAGGTGTCTGCTGCGTTTCCGTGCCATGCCTATTGAAACTGGACACCAAAAGCTGATCACGGTGTTGGTTTACTGCAGTCGTGTTACTTTTTTCTCGTTGGGATAGGTACAACGGAAGAAAACTTGGAAGCTCAAGACGAATGGCGGTTCCTGATCGCTATCTACGCCTTATTTCTTGGTAGTTGCGGGCATTTGCTTCGAATGTGCCCCACCTCCCCACACAAGTAGCAAGTAGGAGCTTTGCTTTTCGCCTTCGGGGTTTGAGCTTTTGCATGACCAACAAAGCTCTTGTTGTCTACACGAGATCCGCGGAGGCTCGCAGCGGCGTTCAATGCCAGCGAAATCGATTGATTCCAGAACCCTGCGGCAACAGCAAAATGAATAGTTTGCCGCGAGCGCATTAGTCGGACCGATACTTTCGCCACTGCTGAAGATGACAAGACTCGACTTACCTGACAGCACGCCCACAACATTCGCCGGGAGTGAGCCATGCTCCACACCGCTTGGACTCACGACGATGACACGGGACTGGATAAGTTCAAGCGCGCGAAGAATGAATGGCGACTTGCTGAGGCTAACTACGAAATAGAACCAAAACCGATTCGCGTCAATGCGAACATCAAAAGATAAACTAGCACAAGCATTTCGTACTGTTCCAGCACAAAACAACCACTTGATCCTCACGCGCGTCGAGCAGCATCTTCAAAACGATCGATTCGGAGTCGTAGTTACGGCCCTTAACCACGATCTTCAGCTCGTCGGCCAGGTCTTGGATCTGCTGCTGCAACTCCTCTCTCTTCACGTTTCCGCTGCAGCACCACATTTCGTCAGTTCTTCCTCCATCTCACATATAAGTCTGTCAACGCACCCAGTCCACACATCTCTCACAAAGCTGCACGGACCCTGCAGCAGCAGCACATCCACCGCCTTCTCCCCCTTCGAGCTTTCTTCACTCACGCCACTTGAGCGCGTAACTTCCTTCGCTTTCTTGGGCTTCACAGCAGCTCGAACGACTCTATTCTCCTTCACCACCGGAGGCTCTTTAACTCCAGCAGATCCAGACACCACCTGCTCTTTGATCTGTTCATAAGCCTCTGTTTCCTCACTGAACGCCGCGTTGTCTCCTCCGTATTCCGCCACCTCCTCCCCGAACAAAGTCGACATCTCTACAGCAGACCACCACCAATCCGTCAATATACCTCCACCCCCTCAAGCACCTTCAACCTCCCGCACTAACCAGCATGTAACCCGTCGATCTCCCGTTGCGCTTCGGCCTGTTGCGTGGCCGCCGCTCGCTTAGCGTCGTCCACCGTGCTCTTTCCAGTGGTCGACGCGGCGTTCAATGCATTTAAGTCGATCTCGAACGGATTCGACGGCGCCGAAGCGAGACCCCGCCACGTCTGAGCCGTGGGCAATAGGGGGCGAGCATCGAAAGCTGCATGGCGCTTGGCAGCGCTCGATAGCGCGCGTAGGACACGCACCGATCTCATGGGATCACGTGGGACTTGCTCGAAATTACACTTTTGGTACGAATGAGCGGCTCGTTGCGTGATAAGGTGGCGGTGGTCACGGGCGCGTCTGGGGGAATCGGCGCCGGTAGGTAGCGCGTTGGTTGTCGCTTGGGCGTGGAGTATGCAAAGGTGTTAAGGTGGAAATGGAGCAGCGATCGCGTTGGAATTGGCGAAGGCGGGGGCGAAAGTGGCTATTGGAGCTCGGCGACTTGAGGCACTGGAAGGTGTCAAACTTGAGATCGAGGAGACGATCGGAGCGAGTGGAAACGTGCTCGTTGTGCAGATGGACGTGACGAAGCGAGTGGAGGTGCAGAACTTGGTGGACAGAGCGGAGGACGCTTTCGGACCGGTGGATATCCTCGTGAACAATGGTGACGGTGGAAAGTGGTTGACTGTCGTGGATGCAAACGCTCATGTTGTTGTTGCGTGCCTTGTAGCGGGGGTGATGCACGTTCAGCTCATAAAGAACGTGGACCAGGACAGCTGGGACCGGGTGAGGTTTCGTTGTGGTTGTGCTGGAGGACGGAGGATAGTTAAATTCATTTTGAAAACCATGTAGATGATCGACATCAACTGCAAAGGAACGTTGAACGGCGTGGCGGCGGTGCTGCCCAAGATGTTAGCCCGCAAGAGCGGCCACATTGTCAACATCTCGTCGGACGCCGGACGCAAGGTCTTCGCTGGACTCGGCGTGTACTCGGCGTCCAAGATGTTCATTGAAGGCATCTCACAGGCGCTGCGTCTCGAGAACGTCGGCAGCGGCTTGCGCGTGACCTCCATCCAGGTACATTGCAGCATCAGAGCTCTCTACATTGACACGCACGAACTCTCACGTTGTCTTCGAGTAGCCCGGCGACGTCACAACGTTTCTAGTGGATCATGCGAACGCCGTCGGTGGCGTGGATGAAGAGGCCATCAAGATGTTCGAGGAGGAACCAGGTGAAGTACAGTGCGAGCTTTTCCAGCAACAAGCAACATCCTCATTGGAAAAGAGACTTAACGTTTGTCCTTCATGACCTTCAGAGTGCGAAGAGCTGCAGGCCCAAGACATTGGTCGTGCCGTGCTCTACGCCGTCTCCCAACCTCCTCACGTGGCCGTCAATGAAATTCTCGTGCAACCTCGAGACCGATCCGTCTAATTGGCAATGCACTTGGTCGATAGATGACAAGTGATCGACCTCCAGCAGCTCCCCTAATTCGAACTTAATACACTTTACGGGATCATTTACCGATGAGTAGCAACACGCAGTTGAGTGGCAAGGTGGCGGTGGTCACGGGCGCGTCTGGAGGCATCGGCGCCGGTCTGTAGCGCGCCGCTTGTCCCTAAAACCTCCTTTTGTGTCGACTAATTGGTTGTGAAAATGGTTTAGCGATCGCGCTGGCGCTGGCGACGGCGGGGGCGAAGGTGGCGCTGGGGGCGCGTCGTCTCGAGGCGCTCGAGAGCGTCAAGAAGGACATCGAGGACAAGATCGGAACGACGGGGAGCGTCCTCCTTGTGCAGACAGATGTGACCAACCGAGTGGAGGTGCAGAGTCTGGTGGACAAGGCGGAGGACGCTTTCGGACCGGTGGACATCCTCGTGAACAATGGTGAAGATGTTACTACAGTAGAAGGTGCTTTACAGTTGATACTGATGTTTGTCTTTGTGTGGAGAGCAGCGGGCGTCATGCCGTTTGAGCTGCTGAAGAACGTGAACCAGGACAGTTGGGACCGAGTGAGTACAGTTGATTCTGATAGAGGAGAGTCGAGGCTGACGTGGTGCTGCTTTAGACGATTGACATCAACTGCAAGGGGACGTTGAACGGAGTGGCGGCGGTGCTACCCAAGATGTTGGCTCGTAAGAGCGGCCACATTGTCAACATCTCGTCGGACGCCGGACGCAAGGTCTTCCCCGGCTTGGGCGTGTACTCGGCGTCCAAGATGTTTGTGGAAGGCATCTCGCAGGCGTTGCGACTTGAAAACGTTGGCAGCGGCTTGCGTGTGACTTCGATCCAGGTAGTTGCAGCAGTTTGAAGTGGTTCGAGATGACGATGTACTTATGATGTTGAATTGTTGTTGCAGCCTGGTAATGTTGCGACGGATCTAGTGAAGCACGCGAATGCCGCCAGTGGTGTGGATGAAGAAGCCATGAAGCTGTACGGGGGTCCGTCAGGTACGATCATGCTGCAAACTACGTTGTTTATTAGTGTTACGCGGTCTCTAATGACGTTTATCACCGCTGAATACTTTACAACAGAGTGCGAGGTTCTCAAACCTCAAGATATCGGCCGCGCCGTGCTGTACGCTGTGACGCAGCCGCCGTACGTGGCTGTCAACGAGATTCTGGTGGAGCCGCGCGACGAGCCCATTTAGGAGCCCAGTTTCACTCCACCGCGTTTTAGCACAACTCCAGTCCGTGCACAAGACACTCAAGCTCGTCCTCCATCTGACGTGCCGCGTTTTCTAGGATACTCAAATCATAGTGTGACGCCGCCAATTTCCCGTCTTCCTCTTCGCTTGAGTTGACATCGTCTTGTCCAAATGCGCACAGGCAAGCGACCGGAAGTCCACGAACACAAACGCTGATACCGATGAAGAATTTCATCCGCAGGTGCTGCACCATCGGAATCTCTCGAGTCCGTGGGTCGGCGAGACAATCCAGCACCACTAGAGGTTGGTACGGAGGCTGGACGAGCACGAAGTCGCATAGTGACTCGCGGCGCAAGATTTCATCCTGTGGTGATAAATCGCGGGTGCCGACCGAGTGCTCAATCAGAATGTACTCTTCGTCGACCCTCGCAATGAAGGCGGCAGTCACTCCAAAGGCAGCGGCAGCAACTTCACAGCTGCGATGCATGATAGTACGATCGACAAGAGTGCATGCAGGCGAGACGATCACATCTAAAAGCTTCAGGCGTTCTTCTTCACGATCTTCTTCGAGTTTGGGCAGGAAGTATCCTTCGTCTGCGATGGAGTCGTGGTCCAGCAGACCCACATTCGAGCTCATCAAGGACGTCCGTCGATGATCAAACCTCCGTAGCTCTTCCTCTTCTCGCTCCTTCGAGTCAACTCCAGTGTAAGGCGACAAAAACGACAAGAAGGATCGGTCCGCGGAGCTGTAGCTACTCGACTCGGCAATAATACGTATCGGTTGGGCTTTCCTCCGTGACCGTGAGACCACTGCTGCCGGATGCAAGAATGACCTGGAAGCGTTAAACCCTGATCGCGAGATATTGGGACCACCACTACCCGCTGCTTCATCCCAACCAGCGGAATTTACGCTGGACTCGATGCTGTTCGAGTCGAGCGCTTGAATTGACCATACACTTTTCTTGCTTGACGACGTTGAAGGTGCTGATTGCCAGAAGTGTTTGGTGCTGTGAGCGATAGACTTGATAGAAATGATCTTGCTTGTGACAGTGGCCACCAATCGATCGGGTAAAGCTCCGATGTAGCCCTCGTCATCAATATCATCAAACTCGTTCGTACTGCCGCTTGATTCCACATCCTCCAACATCGCTGGTTGTGTCAGCATGAAATCTACTGAAGATGGAGGTGGTAACACCAAGTCTCGCCAGCCGTGACTTGCCACCATTTTCATACTTGCGGGAAGAACTCGTAAAGAAAGCGGAATGTCCGAACCCGACCCAATTTGAGGAGGAAAAGGCTCCAAGCCCTGACGCGATCGAGGAACTCGCCCACTGTGATTCTGATGGTGGCGGCGGTTGTTGTTGCTAGAGAACGCGTGCGTGCTGGACTTGAGTCGAGCTTTATGATTGCAAAGGTGGCAGATACGAGTCTTCTGGACCTCCTTCGTCTTCACGCTAACAATATTGATGCTGCGCAGTGAGCTGCAGGACCCGCAGATGACTTCACCACAGAGACGGCAGTGGTGGCGTCGACGAAAAATGGCGTTGAATCGTTTCCAACAAATGACGCAGCTTGCGCGGTCCTCGTTCTTGACCCACTGGTGGGGTGCCACCAATTGACAGTCTCCAATGCGAGATGCCGCCACCGCCGACTCCAACTTACCAACGGATCGCAAAGCCAATCGCCGGGCAATGGCTCGTGCAGCCCAATGCGAACCAGCAACAGGTCCGTCGTTGTCGTCATGAAAAGAGCTCGTGACACACGAAAGCCGCAGTCGGTTCGGAGCAATCTCCTCGACGATCAGAGTGTACTGCAGATCGACTTGCGGTGCAGTCTCAATCACCGCTTCGTGTGAACGAGGAAACGGCAGCCAGCTCAATGCAATGGTGCGTTTGTGCACACCTTCATACGGACGCGCACTAAGCCCAGCCATCGACGACGTAGCCGACAACGACGCCGCTGTGCTGTGATAGTCGTGTTCATGTTGGTGCTGGTTGTCCGGAAGGAAAATCTTGAGCGTCTGGAAGAACGTCAAGTGCTGTTCGCGCAGCAGAACCGACTTGCGGTGGTCCTGATAGATAAACCACACCGCCGCGTGCTGGGTGTCCATGGTCCAGTCACTCACAGAGTGTTCTCTCGTGCGCTTGGATAGCAACGCGCCATCTTTAAAGTCGCGTCCGTGCAGGAGCTTCATCATGAGTCGGAACTGCGCTGTCGAGTCGAAGTGCAGCAGCTCGAAGGCCTCTTCAAACCCGCAGGACGCCTCGTTGACTGCTAAATAATACACGGACGAGCCGTTGGCCATCCCCGGGTCCGTGCGTTTGGCGTACAGCTCCTGGTGCTTGTCACGCCGCAAACACGTCCACTGCTCCTTGGTGCGCGTGGAGTTGAGGCACACGCCCAACACGTCCGTGATCTGCCTCATGGCTCGGTGGTGCATCCTCCGCGTCTGCGCGCGGTCTCGCGATAAATGAACCGGCGACGACATGCCGGTCGCTGCAGGAATTCCACCAATACGTCTTGAACTTCGCACGAAATGCGTCGTCCGAGGTTGGGATGGCGAAATGGAGCTACGAACAGTTCAGCTGGCACGGGAAGCTGTAGACAAAGTAACGCGAGGAACTGGGAGAGACTGCCAGATGGATGGCGTTTGCCCTACGTCGCGAGTGGAGCAGCTACGAAGCTGTTCTCGAGGCTTGTTCCTGTTGGTGGCAGAGGCGTCTTTGTCAAAGAGCACGGGGACCAAACTCTGCTGGCCACAGACGCGCTCTACTTGTAGCGGCGAAAAGAGGATAGTCACGCTTTATCTGAGCCCGAGGCTGCCGGTTTCGGCCACCGCGACGAAAGCGGCTGACGCAACTGCAGTTTCGATCGCCGTGTCCTGCATGGCGCCGCCATTACTGTAGGCGAATGAACCATTAAAAGGTGGCAGCACCTCCGGGAGCGCTCCATCTGATACTGATGCAGAGCTGACAATGCTCCGTGGGCAAAAACGAAAGCACGCCAGGCTGCGCCTCGGGAAGGTTTGCTGACACTGGCAAGGACCGTCGAAAGGCTTTGCAGGCACCGCTGGCTCAGATTGAGACTCTCAGCTGGCCGCAAGCTGGCGTGACTGAGTTAAATGCACGCGGCGGTTTGCGTTGGTCCACCGGCATCGAGTGGAGAGGAGGGCAAAGGACTTGGAGCGGGCTGGAGCCGTCCGTTCCGGTGGTCGCGCTCCTGCATTGCGTGCTTTATTGGGTTTGGGCATGACTCACTTGCTGCAGCTTCGGCCCGCTTCGGACAATGCACAACCTCCGTTAAACTTATCCGCAAAGTTCTCGGTTTCTTCGTCCACACCTTGACTCGACTCGGCTGAGGATACATCTGCTCCTACTCGATCGCGCTTTATTTGCGAAAAAAGCACTTTTTAGCGGCCGTAATCGCACCTATCAAAGCCGGACCTGCCCATCCCACTTCCTTCAGACTCGCCGCAATTGCCTTCGTCGAGCGCGACTAGCATTTGCTAGTCTAGCAATGGAGCCACACCCGAGAAGGCAGTCACCGCGTAGTAGCGCTTATTAGGACGGGTACTCCCACACAGCGAAGTACCCTCCGACAGCTATCGCGAAGGAAACGTCACCAACATTGCGCGAATTTATCTCAGATCGCTGCTGCTTGGTAAACCCGTGCGATGCAAGATGATGGCCGGAGCCCATCCCCGTTGGTGCTTTTAAAAAAAGCAGCTTTTTACGGCCGATTGACTGGCGGCAAGCCCCGCTCCGTCTCGTTTTACTCGGTCGCAAACGACTCGATTGCGCCTGCTCCTTGCTGGTTGTACACCGAGCCCGCCTGCAAGTTGGCGCGCGCGCGACGAGGCTGGATTGGACCTGCCCGTCCAATCTTCAGTTTCTCCGAGAGCAGCGTGCTTTTTGCGGTGGTAGATATCAGACCTCGGTCTCCGCAATGCGATGGCCGCTACATTTAGTTGGTTCTAGCCGCCGCTGAAGTTGTAGCGTTGGCACCGCCGTCAAACCAGCGGCGGCGGCGAATAACGAGGTCGGCCAGCACAACCATCCGCGACAACCTGTCAGCGGGGGCGGGCGGGCGGTCCAGCGAGCGGGTTCCTGACGCTGCGAAAGCCGGGCCTTCCTGGCCCATAAGGGCGGCGCTGTCCGCTCTCGCACGCGACAAAGAGCCCTTCCCGCCCTGGCGAGAACGTCGGAATTCAGACTCGGACTTTCGGACCAGGATCGCAGCGCCCAAGCTTTCATAGAGCAGCAGTCGAGTTTGCTCGCCATTTGCCAGCAGCGCGCTCTCTTCGCTCATTTGCGGGCGTGAGTTAAACGCGATCGGCTCAGCGTGAGCAGCGCTGTTAGTTCCCACCAGGATAAGGGGGGGGGGCAAGTTGGTGGTCAGGACCACCAGAGCGGGTTGCTTGCTTGCGAGTGGTTTTGCTTTTTTGAATTAGGACCACGTTTCCGTGCAAAGTGCGATTTCTCCTCCCGTTCAAGTCAATCCTACCACCCGTCCGACCTTGTCCGCATACAAACGACAAGACGGCGACCGCTTTTTATGGGTAAGGCCTGTAACGAACGCAACTTTGGCGGGAGCGCACCTGTTGAACTTCAGTCGGCATCATCCGCGGAAACCCTTTTCGTGCGGTCGCGCGGGTGGTTGCGTGATTCGCGGCTGCCCAATGAGATCGCCAGATCCCCCTTTTCGACCAATGGGCGAGCGGCTCCAATCCGAATGCTTTTTATATCTGTTCTTTTGCCTTCGCGTCCAAAGATGTGCTTTTTTCCGCGAGCTGCTGGCAACGGCAGGCCATTTTGAAATCCTCTGCGGAAAAAGAACTCGGCTCGAGCGCGACCAGCTACTTGCAGTGGGCGAGCGGCACCGTGATCCAGCAGCCGACGATCTTCCAGCTCTTTCGTTCGCCACCTTCTGCAATTGCATTGCACAGCCCCAAACCCCCAAGAATTGCTGAACTCCGTCGTCAAGTGAGACCGACGGCACCTCCAGCGACGCTTCACGACTAGCTAGAGCTAAATCCCCAAGCGGCTTGGTGTTGGACCAACGCCGCCACCGACTCACTTTCCTTTCTTCTGCTTGGGTCGACGGGTCGTCCCATTTTGGATCCAAAAAGCGATCTATGATGAATCCGCTGAGCCCCATCGAGGAGAGCAAGCCGGCCATGTGCCTCTCTCCGCAGGAGAAGCTTAAGATCGCAGGCGCACAACGCACCAAGCGCTCGCACTCGGGTGTGCTGGCCGGCGCCAGTGACGCCAAGAAGGCGCGTCTGGACGACATGTTCAAGAATGAGTTCGAGCTCGACCTGGACGGATGGATCAGCGACGACTACCTGCGTGCCATGGACTTCGACGACCGCCTGAACCAGGACATCGACTGGGTCGTCCACGACGAGATGGACCTGGCGCTGAGCATGGACGCTCTGGCACAGGACCACTCGACGAGCGACGACGTCAACGACTTCGGCTTCGGCCCGTCGTTCCTGCGCGGCGGCTTGGCCTTCGAGGACTCGGCGGAGATGGCTTCGACCTTCGGTTAGTTCTCTCTTTGCTTCTTTCTGTTTGATGTTGCCACGTGCAATGCAAACCGAAATCGACACGTGATCATGGCTGAGACGAACGCGTGCTCATCCTATGCCGTTTGATGCGTTGATTGCGTCCACAGTTGATCCGGCCTACATCCGCTTGGAGTCGAGCAGTACCGAGGACGCCGAGAAGCTCCTCATGAGCTTCGACACCATGAACTTCAAGATCCCGTCGCCGACCAGCACCTCCAGCAAGAAGCGCAGCAGCATCTTTGCGGAGAAGGACGCCAAGCTCGCGAATACCAAGTCCGCGGCTACAGCAGGTGCTTCGACGAGTGCTGCGACCTCTGCCTCGGCTCAGGTGGCGGCCAACTCGGCAGCCGCTGAAGAGCTGCGGAAGGAGCAGGCTCGTGTATCTGCAGCAAGCAGCTCGGCATCCTCATTGTCGATCACTGCGCCTGCGGACTCGGTCCTCAGCGTTCTGAACATTGGCTCGACGACTCCGACCTCGAAGTCGGAGAAGAAGATCGGATCCTACAGCCCTGCGGCGCGCAAGCTGCGCCTTCAGAAGTTCCACGAGAAGCGCAAAAACCGCACGTGGAAGAAGAGCATCAAGTACGACTGCAGGAAGAAGCTGGCCGACGACCGCCCGCGCATCAAGGGCCGCTTTGTGCGTGTACTGGAAAACGCCGGCGACTCGAAACCTGGCGCGGCGTCTCGCAGTGCCGCACCACCGTCGAGTTTTGCGTCCGCTGGGTACGCGTCCCCGACGTCTCCCACCGGCGCAATTGCTCAGACAGTGATGGCCAAGGCTCCGGTGTCCCGACTTGCTGCGGCATCATGCGCGTCGACTCTGGCCTCAGGCGCGAAGCAGACCCCCACCACTTCGGTGGTCAAGTCCACGCCCGTACCAGCGTCGGCACCAAGTGCAGCAGCACTACCGTTCGCGCGCATGATCGCGAGCGTGTGACGTGTCCGCGGCAATGAACAGGTTTGCCGAGCGGGAGGACCTGATGTATGACAAGCTTCGCAATATGGAGGCGAGACTAAGTATGATATGATAGTGTAGACAAAGCTGGTTTTGGCGCAGTGTGGCCGAAGCTAAAAACATCGCGGACGAAAGAAATATAACACCAATCGCAGAGGTGAATACACCACCCGCCCCGCTCACGCGGCGAGCTGCTGGCAGCGAAAAAGCAGCCAGCAGCGAACGCGTGTGCAAAGCCACTGGGCGGCATCAACTGGCCTGCCTGCCATGGCAAAGCCAAGTGCGAAACCAGCGAATCGGGAGCAGGAGCTCGAGACCGCCAGAATGCACGCCACTTGGATGTGGTGTGTTATCTTGAGTTGACGCAAGAGCAAATCGACAGCTCGGCCGACAGTATGCAAGGAATCCTTGCCAAGGACCACCGGAAAAGTGGCGCGTCGAGCATTGCGTGCCATCGGAGACTTTGGTAAAGGATCCGCCTGCTTGAAGCTCGAGCCCAAAGAAACATGTTTTTTGTTGAAAAAGCACACTCGACAGAGGCGACGTGGCGGCGTCAAAGACGCGCGCATGCTTTTTTCGTAAAAAGTGCTTTTTTGGGTCTGACTATCCAACGATTGGTCAGCGAGGGTTGTAGTTTGTCCATCCCCTTTCCCGCATATGATTTCAAGAAAAGCAACTTGTTTAAAAAAAGTTGCTTTTTAGTTTGGCACTTGCTATTTAGCCCGACAGGTGTGGAAGAGACAGGCTAATGGTGCCCGACAGTACCCGACCAATGCCCGACCATGCCCGACCCAGGTGAGCAGTCAAGCGGCCGTATACGTATATCCGGATGTGAAGACTTCGAGTTTTGAGCGCGCAAGTGCGGCCGACACCATGCATGACAAAATTTATTGAGGAGAGCTCAGTGGACTGGTAAGTCAGAATCAAAATCAACTTGTTGAAGGTGTTAACTATAGACACATATTCATGTATCTGTAGCGCAGATACTGTAACTCCTTCCTAGTCAACATGCACAGGCCTTGGGCACCGGCGAACAGCTCAAACGCTAGCAGAAGTAGTACACCACTACCAGGGCAATCTAGGGGTTCAAGTAGATTCATACAACTGTGGTACATACATACCTAGAATCTAGGTATCTAGGGGTTCAAGTAGATTCATACAACTGTGGTACATACATACCACAGTTGTATGAATCTACTTGAACCCCTAGATTGCCCTGGTAGTGGTGTACTCGATATTTCCTTGTTGCGTAGTTTGCCAGTCGCATTGTCAGCTTTTCTGCGATCGCTCGGGCTGTAACGACATAGCTCGAGCCCATTGGGTCATAGATGCACACATCAGTCAGATGCAAGTTCACCATTACGCAGCACCAATGCTTGTTGCTGCAGCATATAGGGATCAGAATTTTCTCGCTCGTCTTGCCCGCGAAAATTGTTGCGAATGCTCTGGTATTGACAGAACTTTCTTCATTGTCAATGGAACCGATAACACCTGGATCCACGATGACCACATCGTTTCGTTCTCCAAACAGCTTAGACATGACGATATTCATGGTATCGTCGCTTAGCTGCTTTTTTCCGACGAGATCTATGATTTCTGCCTGCTTGTCAAACATAACGTTAAGTTAGAAAGTGATGTAGTGAATGGCATGATTTTGTCCCGTACCTTTGCAGACAGAAGAGGGATTGATTGCATCTTTGACAGCACATCCGTCTGTAGAACCACTTGAAACGAAGCTGGCATCGGGAGTGTGAAGTCAATGGTTTCGACCCACTTCACCGCCTTCTCGACCAGTTTTACCACCTTTATTGCCCTGTGCCACCTATTGATGATCCCAATTGTACTTGTTGAGTACAGGAATATCCAGCGCCACGACACTTTCTGCTAAGCCTTTGCGCAGAGCCGAAACCTTTTTCATGCAAATGGCAATTTGTTCAGGACGCAATATGCGCGTGATCGACTCTGCTGGTATCAAAGAAATTGTAGGTGACAAGATCGATACTGTTCGTGCTGTGGGTGTCTTGAACTTGAAGCCATACTCCACCATTTTGAACTTGTTGACAACTGCAGCCGACGATATGTATGTTGTATCCGTAGACAGCGCTGCATCCACGGACGCCAAACTTAAGTTCGAAGCGTACAACTCTGACAGGGTTTCATAGCGCTCATTTGAAGCAGCGCGTGCTGCACAAACTGGCCCTTGCCGAACGTATCGTGCGCCATGAACGAAAAAACATTATACTTAGACCGGTTCGTCCCGTGCGTTGCGTCAATCATCACAACTTCAGGAAATTGGTCGATTAGTGTTCTCATATGCTTGGTTTGTAATGTGATGCAAATCGCCATTTTCTGTGTATTCAATAGCACACAAAACAACAAATGTTAACCTCATCAATTGACGTTAGACCTACAAAAGCATTCATTGTACCTTGCCACCAACGTCGTCCAAGAAACCCGACCAACGTTCCCAGGCACATCACCGAATTGCTTCATCCACTTCTTAAGCCGCTTGTTAGTGGTTGACGGCCCATCACGTTGTTCGCGAACCTTCAGCTACTGGACGAGGTTTTGCACATCTTTCGGAGTGGGGTTACTGTCGGTGTGCTTCATTAGGTGGCTAGTGATACCAGGCTTCTTGACACCCTTTTTTCGCAGCAGATCGACTGTCATTAGCGTTGACTCGTCGAGCATGACGCGTTTCGATGGATGTGAAGAGAAAGCCTGGCTTGTCAGACGATGGTTATGTTCTAGTCGGCAACGGGTGATCCACACAGCAAACACCGTCTTCTTTTGATCTACTACCTGGACGCAGACATTAATCTGTCGAGCATATATAACCATTGTCAGCCAGTGAACTTCCCGACTGGCCCCGACCAGTCCCGACCAATCCCTACCAATCCCGACCAATTCCGACTCCAAACGCATATATGCACCTGCGCCTTGCAGCCCTTTGCCTGCGTCTCTTGGCGTGGCCGCTTCGTAGCTACAGACTTGTACTTCCCCGAGTGCGTACACACGAACGTCCTCGAATACTGCCCCCACAAAGCTGGTATTTTAGCTGCTTTTGACTGTGACCTGTCGATCCTGGCATTGCGCTCTGCCACGCTGGTATTAGAGCGCGCCCTGAATATCTACAAGACAGATAGCACAGAAATTAGCGAGATAGAGGGGTCAGACATCCGTTCATTCAATCAAATCTCGCATAACTGAAACGTTTGAGCTTCATACGCAGCCAGGTACTCGTCACAGCCCTCCCACGACGCGAACTCCGCCTTGTTGGGTGGTAACGCCACTACGCGTGTAGGGGGGCACCTTCGCTAGTACTGCTGGTTGAATCGGGCACATCCGACACACTGAAAGCCTCGGAAGACTCTCCATCACCCGACCCAGCACCGCTCGCAGCGGGTGTTGGGAGCCAGACGTCGTCCTGGTAGTCTTCTTGGGGCGACTCAGACTCGCTACTGTCGCTCTCGTTGATATCGCGCGCGACAGCCCCAGTTAGCTGTCTCTTCTGGACGGCGCGGACGCGGAGATCCATTCCCCCTTCCTGCAGCCTCACGATCGCCCCCCCTCCCCCCCGTTCGAAATTTAGTGGCTGCCAGGCTGGCTTGGACAAACGGTATACGCTGTATACACTGTATATATAGTACGGATGGGAGCGCATCGATGATTTGTAGGGGAAGGTTCACTCAGTCGGGCAATTTAACCAATCTCTTTTAGTTTGCAGTTTTGGTGTGCATCTGTGACGTGGCGACAATGATCACTTCACTGCAAGACGCACTTAAATTGCAGCGAAGCGTGATCTTTCCATCAGCAAATCGAGTGCAATACGACAGACTGCTTGTTCGCAGCACCAGCACCAGGTGCGGGTTTTGTTGGCACGCAACTCGTGCAAATTTGCAACTGTGCTGTGCAGTTCCACCGTCAACACAAGGCAAAGGCAATTGATCATACAGACACAACGTGAGGCAGCATGACGATCCCGTGTTTAACAAACACATTGAGTGGGTCATAGTGCACACAAACCACCAATGTCCGCTGAAAACTGAGATCGTTGCATTCTCATGGCAGTGCCAACGTGGAGCACGTACAATGTTTATGGCGCTGGCTGCCCTCCTCGAGGCTTCATCCGCTAGCGGCTAGCTTTCTTTTAGCCACAGTTCTCTGAAATTGATTTCAGAGTCTCTAGTGGATACGATGTACCGGTTACATTTCATATATCGTTTCATATCGACAACCTCCGTATGGGATCGTGCTAGAGCAACAGAAAATGAAACGAAGCAAATGGAGGGCAAATCACAAATGATGATGGGTGTGGTCTTGTTTCTGCTTCCAGCAGAAACAAGACACTGATATAGAATACGCCCCGGAAGTAAATTACATTGAGGGTATGTATAACGGAGATTTCATCATAAGATGCACAGCCCAAAGCGAATCAAATGGCTGTGTGTACGCATGCGTGCTATATATGCGACTGGCATTAATTAGAAATAAGTATAGATGTTACAACGCACATCACTTTCACGAAATTTAGAGTCAGTGTGGCCGGTCAGCAAGTAACGAAAAAACGCTAAGTCTTTAATGTTTTGTTGAAATTTGGTGTGTATTCGTTAAACCCCGAAAATTACCAAATGTGAGCCACACACGAGCTTGCTCCGGCCTATTCTGCTTCACCTTCATCATTGACAGGGACGCTCATGTAGTTCTGAAGCCTGATCACCTTGTTCAAATATCTCATTCTCAAGTATCCCACAACGTCGTAAAGAGAATCGCTCCAGTAGTCGCTCCACGTCGCTGGTGTTGCGCCAAACAGGAGTAGTTCGAGCACTACTAAGCACCAAAGTCCGCAAGACGAGCTGTCTTTCTGCTCGCAGCCTGTGATGACTTCGAGTTGAAGCTGGTCGGTCATGTCCAGCATTTTCTCCACAATCGTGCGCACCGCATTTCTGAGCGTCGAAATATTGCTTTTCAACTGCATGGGGTCAA
>KV742736.1:0-12956 GCA_000468175.2 Phytophthora cryptogea
GAGCTAAAAGGGACTGGCCGTTGGAGTTAGTGCTATTTTGCTACTTTAACAGAAGGAGAGCGCGTTGTTTGCAGGTCAAGTGCTCGCTGATTCTCGTCACGTCCTTGCCATGTTGGACGTGCTGCCGTAATCGGCCAATTCATCTCATCACTCGCTCATCGCGAGGTCTCCGGTGTTGCATACCGATGGAACTGCCCGTCGTGCATTGGTGTGCATTAGCACTCTAGGCGATAGATCGTTTGAAATGGTTAATTGCTTGCTCTGAAGTCGTGGCAACAAGCAAAACTAGACCACCAGCCCATTTTACAGGCAAGGAACTGTTGCTTGTCTTTCAACGAACTGAGTTTGGGATCCAACGCTTGGAGCGACCAGTCACTTCGCTGACCACGACACAAGCATGAGAGACGCCGACTTCGACGACGATGAGCCACCGATGCTGGGGCAGGTGAACGAAGTCAACCAAGTAACAGAGGGACTCGCAGCACCTCCAGACACCACGATCATGGACGAGATGGTCGCAATTGCGCAGCGTGCCAAAGAGGACAAACGCAAGCAGCAAGAACAGGAGCGTAGTCGCAAATCTTTCGGCCAAGGGCTCAAGAAGGGCTTCTTCAATACCACCAAGATGACAACGAAGAGGAAGAAGAAGGCAGTCCCAGTAAAGACCTCATCACCACTGGAAATTGGTCGACAGCAATCGGTAGGATCGAGTTGCTCCGTGATCCGGAGATTAGTTTTGACCTATTTTGTATGAATCTACAGCGAGAGGAGCGACTGCTGGTTGTGAAGCAACAGGAAGAGGAATCGGAGAGTGCACACCCAACGTTTGTGTTTCCGGAAGTCCAAGAGGCCATGAAGAGCATGAATCAGCTGGACCCCAAAGGTTTGAGACCTCAAACATTGTTTTTCTTCATCTTGAATTACTTACTTGAAAGCGTTCTTGCTGCTAGAGTGGATGAATGAGAGGTTTTTCGAGAAACTCGCACGAAACCCGAAACTGGCACAAGGTGTGCTGAGCTTTCGTTCTTCTTAGCTAGGGGGGTTTATCTAATCAATTGGCGTTCACCATTGCAGCGCTGCAAAACCCGGCGTTCTCGAAGGCAATTGCTGACATGCAGCAAGATCCTCAAGCAGCTGTGGTGAAATACCAAAAAGACCCAGCCGTCTCGGTCATGCTGAGAGACTTCATGGAGTTCCTCGGTAACCACTTTGAAGAGGTACTGGTTTGTTTCAGAGGCGCTTAGTTTTGTGAACGTTGACTTGAACGCCTCTATGCTGTTTCAGCTGGGTGCCTCGGCCGAGTCTGAATCACCAGGACAGAAATCGACACAAGAGCAGCAGCAGCCACTACAAAGTCTTCACGTGGATAAAACCACGACTTCATCCGCTCCGAAATCGCCTGCAATCGTAGATCTTGACGAGACCCGACGTCAAGCAATCGCGAAGATGCAGCGCAGACCTGAAGAAGAGGCGCAAGTGCAGAGCATTTTGAAGAACCCAGAGCTGCTGGCGGCACTTTCAGACGGGAACCTGATGCAGCGTCTTCATGTTTGTCAACAGTCTCCTGGGGAGTTGCAGCGACTGGCACATGATCCGGTGCTAGGACCAAAGCTTCGACTGTTGGTGCAGCACAACATGGTGCAGTTCGCGTCCTAGCACGACGTGGAGATATCCCACAAGTATTGGTCATAAGTACATCAATCTTCATGCACGAAAGCAACTTGCAACTTCTGAAATGGCTACATCTGCAATGTAGCCACTTGACCCATCACTCTGCTTATTCTGTTAAATACGATTCAGCACCTTACTCGCCTGTATTGGTGGAAGTGAAGATGGCGGAGCTCAAGGACCAGGTCGAGGCGGAGATGACGCGCTACCGGGCGCTGCAGGACGGTACGTCTCCCACTGCATCAACAACTTAGTGTACCCACTGCTGACTGACCTATTGCTGCAGAGGTGCAAGTGCTGGCGTCGCAGCGTCAGACGTACGCTCAACAGGCCAACGAGAACGACATGGTCAAGAAGGAACTGGACCTGCTGGACGACGAGGCCAAAGTGTACAAACTCGTGGGCCCCGTGCTGCTCAAACAGGACGTGGACGAGGCCAAGACCAACGTCAACAAGCGTCTCGAGTTCATTAACAACGAGTTGTAAGGAGATTCGAGGAGGACGGAGGAGCTCTAGAGAGAGTCTGACTGACTGACGGTGGATTGCTGGCACAGGAGCAAGGTCAACACCAAGATCGAAGCCAAGGAGAAGGAGGCCATTGGCATCCGGTCCAAGGTACGAGACATTGAGGCTGCAGTGTGGAGCTAGTGGATCTGATGTGGTTTTGTGTTGACTTTTGGTGCTGGTTTGCAGATCTCCAACATGCAGATGGAGATGCAGAAGCGTGCGGCGGAAGCTGCCCAGAGCGCTGTGGCGGCCCATTAGAAGGCAGATTCGGCGGAGTGTGGGGCGCGTTGACGATCAGGTTGGCGCTCGTGGGAGAATATCAAGAGATTGTCTCAATGGATGAATACGTGCTTCCTTTTCCTGTGTGTAAGCTGCCTTTTCCGATTGCAAAAATGTAGTTTGTCTAATACCTAAAGCCCCAGAGCCTCCAGTGAGTGCGGTCTGGCGCCGAGCAGATCGGATGGCACAAGCTCCGCGACCTCTTGCAGAGTTGTACGCGCCACAGGAGTAGCGTGCAGAGTGTGGCGGCCAGCTTCACGCACGCGCACTAGTACGTAGTCGCCTGGAGCAGCGTGAACGCTATCCGAGCTGACACTCGGCAGCGGTAGGAACTCGGAAGCCAACTCACCTGCCTGCTTTGTGAAGGCGCGCAGTGAGCTTGGCATTTCCTGGTTGGGGAACACGCAGCGCTTGCTAGTGTCGGTAAGACCCGTGAGTCTCGGCTCTTCGTCGGTGGAGCGACGACTGGGACCTTGCACAAGGACAACGTGCAGGCGGTCCGAGTCCTCAACGTGGTTCTTGCGAGTGACCACCTCGCTAAACGTGTCAATGACTTCACGAAGACGACGCAGCTTGTCCTCTTGGGGCACATCATCCTCCATGCGGTGAGCAGCGTGCGTACGGGCACGAACCGAGTACGCGAACATGAAGGCCTGGTCATAGCACACCTGGCGCATCAACGAGATTGTGTCGGCGTGTTCCTCCTCGGTCTCGCCACAGAAACCAGCAATAAAATCAGAGGAAATGGCCACGCCAGGAATGCGCGTACGCATGTTGTCTACCAGCGCAAGGTAGGCTTCACGCGAATAACCACGTCGCATGCGTTCCAGTAGTGTGGTGCTGCCGCTCTGAGCTGGCATGTGGATCTGCTTGCAAATGTTCGGACGTTCGTTTACGAGATCGAGCACTTCGTTCGGAAAGTCCTTCGGGTGAGGCGACGTGAACCGCAGACGCATCTCCGGGTCCACACGCGAAACTTGATCCAGTAAGTCAGCAAACCGGAAGCCTGGAGCGTCACGTGAGCGGAACATGTTGCTGAAACCTGCAGACGAAACGTAGCCGCGTCCCTTTTCAGCCGCGCCCTCCGACTTCTTGTCATGGTACGAGTTGACATTCTGGCCCAGCAGCACAACCTCCTTGACGCCTTGGTCGCTCAGCGCACGCACCTCGTCCACAATGGAGCTGATGACGCGACTGCGTTCACGACCGCGCGTGAATGGCACGATGCAGTACGAGCACATGTTGTTACAGCCACGCATGATGGACACGAAGGCCGAAGGGCTGTGCGGGTCAGCTCGCACCGGAGCAATGTCCGCGTAGGTCTCATCGAGCGAGAGCTGGACATTGACTGCCGCCTCGCCACTGCCGTGCACCACACGCAGCAGGTTGGGGATGTCGCGGTAGGCATCAGGACCCACCACCACGTCCACCATCTTGTCCGACTCGAGCAGCTTGGTCTTGAGTCTCTCGGCCATGCAGCCCAGCACGCCCACAGTGGGCACCGTCTTCTGTTTCCTGCGCAGGAGCTTGGCCTTCACCTGTCTCAATTGCTCCAGTCGGTTCCAGATCTTGGCTTCAGCGTTGTCTCGCACTGCGCACGTGTTGATAAGCACGACGTCGGCCGCGTCAGCATTGGCTGCAGGTGCGTAGCCTCCTTCCAGCAGAATGGCGCGTACGATCTCCGAGTCGGCCGAGTTCATCTGGCAGCCGTATGTCTCAATGAAGAAGGAGCGGCGCTGCGTCTGCGCCTCCTCCTCCAGCTCCTCCAGGGACCGAACGTTGCTCGGGAAGTTCATCTCGCTGGGTTCGCGCGCCGCCTCCGCCGTCCGCTCGTGGTCGTGACTCTGCAGGAAATCGCCCAGGCCCGGTCCGTCGCGCGGCAGTCGGGAGCTCAGCACCTTCACCTGCGTCTTGGCGCTGCTGGACTCGAAGCGCGCGCCACTGGAAGCCGCCGCGCCCACGCGCGAGGCCATCGCCACTCTTCGACTTGCGGCCAGCATCTTCCGATTCAATAAGTGGCTGGACCAGCGGAAATAGTCCTGAATAGTCCAAAAGAGTAGGCTCAAATATTAGAGGACACACTATTTTTGGCGGCAGTCACATTTTCAAGGATGCCTCCGACTGTATGGAGCTGCTCGCTGTGCACGTTCGAGAACGCGGCGCAGGAGCGGCAATGCTCCATGTGTATGACTGCGCGACCTCTGTCGACACCTGTGAAGCCCGTGGCGGCGTCTACAGCTGCGCCCAGTCGCAGTAGCAAGAAGACGAAGACCAAGACGCCGTCGCCCAAGACGTCGCTGCTCTTTAGCGTCGGCAGTTCGGCCGAGAAGGAGCAGCAGCGCGTACAGAAGAAGCTGCAGCAACTTAAGGAACTGGGCATTGACCTGCCGTCGGAAGAGATGATGGCGTTGCTGCAACGGAACTGTTTTAGTGTCCCTGGAGCTGCGTCCGAGTACTTTGAGCGACTGGCCACGCAGGACGCAATGGCTAGCGGCGCTCAGACAGATGAAGAGACCAAGGAGAAACTGAAACAGGTGCTGGAGAAGCTGGAGAAGACGCAGGTGCAGGATCAGACGTTCCGGGTACTGGGAAAGACCAGCATGCAGGCGTCCGTGAACCGTCAGGGAGTTGAGCTCCAAGTAGGGGACGAGTTGCTGCTGCAGGCAGAGAATGCAGGCAAGAAGCGACTGAGGCCAGGACTGTCAGCGAGTGCGTCGGCTTCTGGAGGGATCGTGAGAATCTCTACGATGCAGCACGCACAGATCGGACGACTGGAAAGAAATTTGGAGATGCTGCTGCATCCGTTGATGAAGAGCGGACTGGTGAAGCTGGGGGGCGTGTGTGAAGTGCCGCCCGTGTCGTCGCACATGTTTGCGTCGTTTGATGTACGTGCTGGATAGTTGTGGCGGGTTGGTAGGTTGTTAATTGGATTTGTGCTTGTGCAGGTGACCGTGTTCATCTACGTGAGCGTCAAGGCGTTTGATGTGTTCAAGGAAGGTGATTCGAACTTCCACCTTTCCGATGCACTATACAACTTACTCCAGATGGTAAGCGGCGCCGAAGCACCGTCGTTGGATGCATTGGCATCTCGCTCCACCCCTGGAGGCGCGGAAGAAGACCCATCGTCACAGGTGAACCCGGAGGACTTGGACACTTTATTCTCAGAGTGCATTGGGGCAAGTGATATTCATAATACTGAAGAGGGCTCGGATAATGACCCGTCGGAGCACCTGGTACAATATCTCAATGCGATCGAGCTACGAGAGCATCAGAAACAGGCTCTGAGATGGATGCTGTGGCGAGAGGACCAGCTGAAGAACGGCGTCAGTGAGCAAGAGAGTAGCGATCCGGTATGCATTCATTTCCTGATGCCGTCGTTCATTTTTGCTGACTGTGGTGATTGCACGTTAGATGTGGGAGGAACGCCATTTCCGGTCCAACAGTTCCTATTTTGTAAACCCGTTCGAGAAAAGTGCGTCATTAACGCGCCCTGATCCTCCGGTGCCCTGCTTAGGAGGAATTTTGGCCGACGATATGGGAATGGGTAAGCCCAGCAAGCTTTTCACTACCAGACAAGTGCAGGACTGACACTCTTCTGTATTCCTTACTTGCAGGAAAAACGATGATGATGCTTTCTCTGATCGCGTATCAAAAGCACCTTGGTGAAGAGAAGTCTATAAAGAGCGACGCTATGGAAATCAACGCTTCACTTCCTCGTTCCAAACGGAAGTCGACGGGCAAGACATTGGTGGTTTGCCCGTTGAGCTTGCTCCACCAGTGGAAGAATGAAGCTCAAGCTCGCTTCCTACCAAGCACTCTAAGTGTTCATGTTTACTATGGTGACGATCGTGATAATGGCACTGGATTCTCGACAGAGTCTTTCAGCAAGAGTGATATGGTACTCACTACGTACGGAGTACTATCGACTGACTTTGAAAAGAATGGCCTCCTAACGACGACCGAATGGAACCGTGTCATTCTTGATGAAGCCCACAGCATCAAGAATAGGGCTACAGGGTACTTCAAAACTTGTTCCGCCATGAAAGCTACTCACCGGTGGTGTCTGACTGGTACACCTATCCAGAACACTCTTGATGACATGTTTGCTCTCCTCTGCTTCCTCCAGTACCAGCCATGGTCTCGGGTTGCATGGTGGAAGAGAGTGATTACCAAACCGTACGAAGATGGCGATGATGTCAATGCGCTAGGCCGCCTGAAGGTGATTCTAACTCCAATCTTGCTTCGCCGCACCAAGCATTCACGCGACAAGCAGGGCAAGATGATCGTTCAGCTACCACCAAAGCACGTGGAATTAGTGAAACTAGATTTCTCTCCGGATGAACGAGTTTTCTACCAGGCGGTCTACGATAAGAGTAGAGCCGAGTTCAACGGGTTTGTAGCGAGTGGTTCGGCGATGACGAGCTATGTGGCGATCTTTGCTCTGCTGCTACGACTTCGTCAAGCGTGTGATCACCCATTGCTCGCTCTCGGAAAAGATTTCGAGCAAGCATTGAAGTCTGACGACAAGAATGGAGACAAAAGCTGTGTGAATTCGAACAGGTCAGCCTTCCACCCACAGCAAAACGAGAGCTCAGAGGCATATTATCAGCGTATTGCTGCTCAACTCCAGAAAGACATGCAAGCCAGCAACCGCACACAGCTTCTAGAGAATGGTGACAGTTCAGATGACATCAAGTCGTCAGGCGGTTTGACCTCCTCGTACATTCAAAGCGTGATCGCCCAGGTTGAAGACGGTTTGGAGTCGCAGGAGTGCCCAATCTGCTTAGATCCGCCGCAGAATGCCGTGTTGACTCCATGCGCCCATGTCTTGTGCGACCAGTGTCTTCGAGCTAGTCTCGCCAACGACCCCGAGAACGGCTGTCCCGTGTGCCGAACCGTGGTGGACCTGGCGAAGGTGTTCAAATTGCCACCTCCTTCTCCCTCAAAAGATGAGGAAGACGATAGCAAACCTGCCAGCTCGCCTATCAGCAGCAACGAGCAGAAAGACAAGGCTACAGGAGATGACGACGGCACGGGTTTCGAGAGTGCCAAGCTGCAGCAGTTGCTTCGCGACCTGAAGGCGATTAAGGTGGAGAACGGCAAGGCCGAGTCGCCCGAACAGAAGCGCAAGGTGGTGGTCTTCTCGCAGTGGACGTCGATGCTGACCATGGTCTCGCAGCTGCTCAAGCGCCACGGATTCTCGCACTGCACCTTCAACGGCGGACTTAGCCAGGAGGCACGCGAGCGCGTGCTGACCAAGTTCGAGAAGGACCCGAGCGTCGAGGTGCTGGTCATCAGTTTGAAAGCTGGCGGCGTGGGGCTCAACCTCACGTGCGCGTCCGTCGTGATCCTGCTGGACCCGTGGTGGAACCCTGGCGTGGAGGACCAGGCCGTGGACCGCGTGCATCGGTTGGGCCAGACGCAGGACGTGATCGTGAAGCGCTACGTGGTGAACGACACTGTGGAGGACATGATTTTGCAGCTGCAGCAGCGCAAAGAGAAGTTGGCGAAACACGTTCTGGTGGTAGCCAAGGCGCACGACGAGCGGCGCAGCGAGAGACTCAACCTGGACGACCTGCGCAGCTTCTTCCGGTGAACGCTGACGTACTTGGCCTCTTAAGTGTTCACCTCTTAACGTACGAATACTTTCGTGTAAGTAGTGTATCGTACACCAAACCGTTATAATAGTAAAGCTTTCAAACTCCAAAAACAAAACAGCGAAGTCCCCATAGTGAAAAGATGCTGACGCGGTCCCGCTCCAAGGAGGCCAACCGGCCCGTGTTCATCGACGACAAGTGGAACGACGCGTACATCCAGACGAAGGACGAGCAGATCGACGCGATGCTGGCGGCCGACGACACGCAGCGCGGCTGGGACGAGCTGGAGGAGGAGAATTCGGACGCCAGCGACGAGGACGAGGACGAGGACGCGTGGCATTCGGACTCGGACGAGTCGGAGGACGACGCAGCCGATTGGCTGGACAGGCCGCACGTGCAGTCGCCGCTTTCCTTCAGCCAGCGGTGGGTGGCGGGTGGGAATCTGTTGCAGAACGTTGGCTGGACGCTGGCGACGCTGGGCGTTGCGCCGCTGCTGCTGTACGTGTCGTTGCCTCGCACTGAGGGGCAGCTGTGGCCGCTGCAGAGCCAGGGAGCGGCGGGGATGCTGTGCAAAGTGGCTCTGAATGTGGCGACGCTGGCGGTTGCAGCGGTGACGATGTACGGAGCGGTCTGCAGTGTGGAGACGCTAACGATGACGAGTGCGCTCAACTGGAGACTCGTGGAGGTGGATCCGCCCTTGGAGTGTGGGCAGAGGCTGCTGCACGGAGGAAAGGAGTTCGTTCAGGCACTTGTGGACGCTGTGTCGCTGGGTGCGAGTCCGACGGCTCCGTTGAGACGGCTGGACGAAGATATCTGGACCCTTGTGACGAGTCTGGACGCGCCGGTTGTGAGGGAACTGGCAGGTTTGATGGTAGCTGCTGTGGTGACGCTGACATGCTTCCACCGAGTGTGGGCCAAGACGCTGGTGCTGCTCATGGCGGCGAGCTATGCGGCGTTCAACGTTGCCACGGAGGTGAAGATCCAGCAGCGCGCGGCCGTTGAGATCTTCTCCCTGGACCCCACCTTTGCTTTCGTCAATGAGAGCATTTTCGTACGTTTTTATTGTGCTGGCAATGATGTTCTTGCTGTATAAGAGCTAACTGATGTTGTATGACACAGATCGCAATTGACGGACAGAATCTAGAGGAAGGTGGTTTAGTGGCGTGGGCTCCCTACTGGGGCGGCGTACAGCAGCAGCAAGCCCACGCTTGCCCCAAGCGGTTCCCGCAGCAGTTGAGTAACGGAGGCGTGCTGGTGACGTTTGACCAAGTGAACGAGTATGTTCCCTGCTACCTCAGCGCGAAGGAGACTGCCTCAGCGGTTATCGTAGACGGTGAGATCCAGCCTTCTGAGGCCTTCCAGTGTTTTGAAAGTATCCGACTGCGTGTGAAGGACCAGAAGAGCGTGCCTGGCTGGTCACTGCACCAGCACCAGCAGGAGGAAGAGCCGTATCCGACGGAGAAGCAAGAGTTGTGATCTCGTCTTATGCAATTGGCGTTGTCTTGCCAGTAGTTAGCCAGAACTTCTTTGTGAACACCTTACGAGCACCTCTTGCATTTCCATTTCGTCTGAATTTACGTTTTATAGTATACCAAAAGGAGAGCTTCCTTTGTGTCTTGTGTTTGTTTCAGCGCTTGGATGAACTACTCAGGTAGCGAGACGCCACGTACACGTGCTTTGACCGCTGCGCTTTCCGAGGTGTTGTCCTGACATCCTCTATGCCTGCATCGCCTGTCTCCAATTTTCGCTTCACGAATGGCGCCACCGCTCCCGCTGCGAGTTTGTTTTCCTTGTCGGAACTCTTCTCGGAGGAGCTGCAACTTTTGCTACCGTCATGACCCATTTGCCGACCTGGTAAGGATGTAACTGAAGAAAAACTCTTTGCTTTTCGTGTAGCCATCCGCTCCATTGCCAACTTCGCCTTCTCGTACTCAGCACGCAGTTTCGAGTTGTCAGCCTCGAGCTGTTTTTGAGAGCCAAGCTGTCGTTGTGTCGAAGCGAGCTTCACCTTCATCTGCTCGAGTTTTGTTGTGATAGCATTTCGCTTGCTGACTTCCTGCTCTACAAGCGCCCGAAGCTTGGTAAATTCGACTCTTTCCGGCATCTCCACTTTGACGTCGTTATCAGGGGGATCTAACAGGTTTACCAATTTCACATGAAACGCCTGTACAAGAGCTAGTTCCTGTTTGTAGCTCTCGATTTCATCCTGTAGGGATTTTTCCCGGCAGCTCCATGTCTCCTCCTGAGCTTGGAGCATTCCCTGGGATTCTGCCGTCAAGCGCTGTTCTGTCTCCAGCACAGCCTGCTTCTTTCTCGCCATCTCCAGCTCAATCTCCTGTTGCTTCCGAATCAATTCCTCCTCCAGCGTGCGTATCGCCTGCTCCTTCTCGGCTAACACGTCGTCGCGCTCTTCGAGCTCCCTCCTCATGCTGTCATTCTCCTCCTCCGCCTGCGTCGCTCTGGCCGTACTTTCGATTGCCACTTGTTTCGCTGACTCCAAGTGCACACGCAGCGTCGCGTAGTCCTCCATGAGTTTCACCAGCCTCTGCTTCGCAGCAGCTTCCGCCTGCTTGACATCGTCCAGCTCCGCGTCCACTTTGGCCGCCTCGTCCTGCCTCGCATGGATCTCTCCTCTCAGCGCGGCCGCGTGCTCCTCGGACTTCTGCAGCTGCTCCTGCAGTTTCCTCACGTCTTCTCTCGTAGCCCCTTCCTGCTCCTTCATCTGCGTCTCAAAGTGCTGCCTCGTCGTCTCCAGCTGCGCGCGCAGCTCGTGCACCTGCAGCTCTCTCCGCTGCGCCTCCTTGGTCTTCTCATCCCTCTGCTGCTGCACCTGCTGCGTTTCGTGCACGAGCGCGTCCACTCTGTCTGCGAGCGTTGTCTCCCGTGCCTTTGAGGCCTCCAGTTGTCTCTGCAGCTCGTCGCCTCGCCCCAGTGCGTCCGTCAGCTGCCGCTCCGTCTCCTGCTGCGCGTCCTGCGCCTCCCGCGTCTGCTGCTTGCTCCGCTGCCAGGCCTCGTCCAGGCGCAGCAGCCCGCGCATGGCCTTGTCGTACTTAGCCGTGAGCACCTGCAGCTCCGTCTCGCGCGTCTTGATGGTCGTCTGCGCCTCGCCCAGCGCCGTCTGCAGCGCGAAGGCGTCGGCCTCCAGCTCCGCCGCCGTCGCGTCTCCGCCCACGCGCTGCTGCAGGCGCTCGCGCAGGTGCGTCACCTCCATCTTGAGGTCCATGAGCTTGCGCTCCTTGCGCTCCGCCTCCTGCTGCTGCGTGCGCAGGCCGCGTCGGTCCGTCATTGACAAGGGATTGTCTGAACTGCCGCCAAGTGAGTTTTGAATTTTGGTTCGTGGTGTACACGCACACCAACTAGAGGGAATGGCTACATTCGGCGAAAAAGGCAACTTGGAATATGCAGGAAAAAAATGTATTGAACGTAGGTCATGCAGGTAACTACTAGCTACTTGCTGCTAGCTACGATATGCAGCGCTTAGGCGGCGGTGGTGTTGGGTCCGCTCTTGTTGGCGTGGCGCGTCGTGGACACTCGCTTCGTGCCGCGGGGCGACGTGACCTCCGTCGTGATCACGGTGAAGTCGCCTTCGACGGTGATCTTGCGGGAAGTGGTCGAGCCTGCTGTCGCAGTCGACCGCGTCTGCACAGGTGACGAGTAAGTTGCCGTTGTCGTCGTTGTCGATCCGTGCGCCGTCGTCGACACCAGAGGCGACGCCAGGCCAGCACTCGCGCTGCCGACGGACTTGAATGTCTCGCTCGACTCAGGGGACGCGTACGCCGTGATCTTCATGCCTCTCGTCGAAGCAGTCGCCTGCGGCGAAACAAAGCCAGCAGCCGAGCTCATCGGAGAGCCAAACGGCGATTTCACCGGAGATCCCTGGGTAAACCGGTGCTTGAGCTGGCGGCGTAGAGGCGAGTACGATGTGCTCAGCCTGGCCGTTGACCCGCTGCGCGCAGGACTCGCTACCGGGGTGCTCGTTCGGGACGACACTCCAGCTCCAGGCCCACCCGTAATGAGAACCATGTCGTCGGCAAACTTCATCATGCCGGAGAACATGCGGCTACGACGCAATTGCCGCTGATTGTTGAACCCTTGGATCATGGTGACCTGGTGGTGTACCTGCTGCTCCTCGGTTAAGGTCAGCAAGTAGTCGGGCACGTTCACACCCGGAGCACACACGAAACCAAGCTCCTGGAAGTACGCGATGAGCGACTCACCAGTGCCATGGAAAAGCACTTCGCCATTCTCCAGGATCAAAACGTCCTCGTAGTATGCACACTTCTTCGGCACAACTTGAAGAACGGAAAGCACAAACTCCACTTCCATCAACGGAGCACCGTCTGGGCCATTTCGAGTGTGGCACACCTCGTCAATCAGCAATGTACGCTGGAACTTGCCTACCCCGAGACCAAGCTGCTGGACAGCGACGCCGGGGTAGTGGAAGGACAGTGAGCGGGCGATCATCCAGGTAGCACGCTTTTCTTCGTACGTGCCTGCATTGAAGAAGCCATCCTCAAAGCTCACAAAGTTCTGGTTGCAGAAGTCACGAGCGAAATTGAGCAGCTCCTTCCTGGGCATTGCCTTTGACAGGCTACGACCACGCTTCTGAACGTACGACACAAATTGAGGTAGCCACGTCTTGACAAGACGGCGGTGTTTCATGTTCCACCAAGCGGAGCCCTCCCCAGTTCTTTCGGCCATAGCCATTGCCTTGTCTTCCCAGGTCGACGTAGTAACACTTCGCTGCACACCATCCGTACCAACAACAGACGCGATACTAATCACGCCAACTTCACTTTCGTCGTTTTCTTCCCTGGTTTCCGTCTCCACAGTCGTGTTCGTCTCGCCAGCCACGGTCTTCGTCACCGTCGTCGTCTGCACCTCAATCATGCGCTTCACCAGGCC
>KV742739.1:0-38830 GCA_000468175.2 Phytophthora cryptogea
ACGCTATAAATAGAAGGCGGTTTCAGACACGTTATACGGATACGCGTGTCGGGGACAGCAAGAATAAAGGGGAGACGGCAGATCACAACAATGCGCTTGCTTCGCGCTTTGCACAAATATATTATAATTTATACCTTGCTCTCCAAGTCGTTTTTCCGTGCGGTAGTGGTGATGGCACGACGCACGTCGGGGATCAGCGCAAAGCTGTTGATGAGGAAGAAGACACTGCCGACCACGTAGTAGGTCAGGGCCTTGTTCATGTTGTGCGTGCCCTGCTCGGGGTCGTTGATGTACTTGGGCAGGTACAAGTAGCTGCCGATGGTGAAGAGCAGCGCACCGATGAACGTGCCGAGGGCAGCGATGGTAGCCCAGCAGGCGGCGTTCTTGATCTTGAAGCCGGTGACGCGCGGGTCCTCGTGGGTCATGCAGATGAAGAGGATCTCGACGACCGCGGCGATGCAGAACAGAATGCTCCCGATAATGAACGCCCAGCATCCGAGCTCAGGGGCCTTGGGGTACCACGTGGGGAGGAAGTAGAGCGCGCCGAGAATGAAGATGGACGCGGCCATGTAGTTGCAGAGCGCGTTGAACGCGCGCAGGACTTGGCGCAGCTGCGTGCCGTGGTTGTAGCGGATGGTCTGGATGAAGTCCAGGTTGGCGCCCGTAAAGAACATGATGCAGCCGATCACGAAGCACCAACTGGCGAAGACGCCGGCGTTGCCGTTCCACAGGACCGAGTACTCCGGATAGAAGTAGATGGAGCCCACGAGGAAGAGCAGCGAGCCAAGGAAGAAGACGACGACGCGCGAAATCTCAATGCATTTTTCCCACGTGGCCAGTTCGTGGCCGTCGTGCAGCAGCACGTCCGGCTGTCGCGGGGTCATCTGGACCGAGTAGTGCGAGTTGCGTGGGGAAGCGCCTGGCATGACTTTTGATTTGACTGCTTTGCTTGACCACTTGACTACTTGACGGCGGATTTATAAATGAATGCAGGGTGCCATGACACGCGATATTGGGAGAGAGGGGTCTGCAGGTGGGATCCGTTGGAGGTCCAGCCGTGCATACAAACCCCTAGTTCTCGGCGGCCAAAGCCGTGTTCGCGCGATGACCTGATGACGACACGGCCGCCAACAACAACACGGGGAAAGCGGCAGCGAGCGAGGAGGACTTCGAGCCGCGCCATGGCTACAGACAGAAAGCCGGAGCGCCTGGATTCCACGTGTCAGCGCCACACATCATTCGAGACTTTTTTGGCGGGCTGCTCGGCGTCGGCATTGCTGCAGGCATCGACCTCATGGAAAAAGGAACCTTCAGAAGTGAGCCTGTAGTGATCGCCAACTTCATATCCGAGCAGTCTGAAGCATAACTACAGCAGAGAGGGGTGACGGTCTCCGCTACGGCTATCGCCGCCATCGTCGAGCCACATCGTTCGAGAACACGTGGGATGAACTGGGTTGTTGCCGCAGCCTGCGTCACACGTTTGAAGGGGAAGTTTGAAGGGGGAGGAGAAGGATCTGCACAGCAATCGCCGCTCTAGCAAATGCAGAGAGAGTGCGGCGGCAGGACAGAGGAAGGGGCGCTCGCTGAGCGAGGCCTCGTCGTGAAGTGCTAATTTTGCGTTCAGGCCGGATGGGTGGCACGCGGCAGCTCCAGCGGCGTTGAACACGGCTTCGCACGCGTAAAAAATCTTGCGAGCTGTGTGTGCTGATTGCAGGACCTGCCGCACAGGATTTATTCGCGGTCGTGCACCATCCGTAGGCAGGCAGCGCGCCGCTACACTCCACGATACGCATGACTTGGAGAAACGGCTGCGTCGCCGCCTGCTGGCCAATCGATCGTACTGTAGAATGTCCGTTACGCTCCAAATAGTTCCGGCTCGTCATTCATATGTATGGAGCCGGTTGCGCTAGTTGCGGCCGTCGCGCAGTCTCAGAACTTCAGTTCGAATAGCGTTCACTACCCGCGTCAGAAAGGAGCAAATGGCGAGTCTAATTGTAACTCTCATGAAACGTCGAAGCGAGCATTCATGACAGACGCAACGCAGTTTTGATTTCCATTGCGCGGGCATGGCGAGGATCTTGCAGCTGAGCTGATCCTGTGCATGCGTGCATGTTGTAGTTTCCCCGCTAAGTACGACCTGACCTGGCTCCGTCCAACACGCAGAAATCCAGGAGGATGCGCCACGCCGACACGCCAAAGTTCGACGGGCAACGCTCAGACTCTCTCTAAGCTGTTTGCAGGCCAGTGGATCACTCGCATGGAGCATTATTGTTTGGCATTTCTCCGTGCGTGTAGCAGAGTGGCTTGGCGCCGTCGCGGTTTCGGTGGGGATAGCCGCGTTGAAGGCACCGCACGTTGCAGCTCGTCCTGTGCGGCAGTAACGCGGGGCCCCAATTTGGCGCCAAGCTCCTCGCATACTCAAAAAAAAAAAAACTAGCGCGGGAAGCGGCTGTCTTCAGTCCAGTCTAGTACAATCTGGAGCTTCTAGCTTCGAGCTGTCACCATAACCTTCCGAGTTCACCTCTTGCGGATAAACTGGCAATCCTGGTACATGTAGCAACTTTGACTCCCTGTCCACTACTTAATCGACTCCTGCGCAGTAAATGAGACGACACTGCGAACCGTCTACGAGTTGAGGCGCGTAATGCCACAAGCACACACACTTCAACTCGACAGCGCTCGAAGCGCAAATGTAGCCACTTGTGTACAAAACACAACTTATGTGTAGCACCCAACCTAATGTGGTGGACATCACTCCAACAATCCCGATCCAGTCGCCACAAGCGTATCAACCCAACCTCGCCACGCACGCCTCCAAGCCTCGCCGCCATGAAGAAGACGCGCATGTCCATCGACGACATCCACGCGATGGTGGGCAGCATCCGCGCCAACGTCGTCAACATGCGCGTGACCAACATCTACGACGTGCAGGGCCAGGGCGAGAGCGGCGCCGCCAAGACGTACATCCTCAAGCTGCACCAGCCTCCTTTCCCCAAAGTTTTCCTGTTGCTGGAGTCAGGTGTGCGCTTCCACACGAGCAAATACGCAAGAGACGCCAAGGCGGGTAGTGCACTGCCCAGTCAGTTCACTATGAAGCTGCGTAAACATCTTCGGGGCAAGAGACTGTCGGCACTCACGCAACTGGAGGGCGACCGCGTCGTGGACTTCACGTTCGGTCAGGACGCGCTCAAGTGCCACTTGATCCTGGAGCTCTACGCCTCCGGTAATATCATCCTCACGGACGGGGACTACCGAATTCTATCGCTGCTGCGCACGCACCGCTTCGATGAGAACGTCAAGGTGGCAGTCAAGCAGGTGTACCCGGTGCAATTGCTCGGAGATCAGGAGAAGCAGCGTGGCATTCAGACCACGACGCAACTTGTGGATTTTGTCAACAAGTGGTTTGAAGAACAGGAAGCCAAGGCAGCGGTGGCGGTGCCTGGTAAGACTAAGAAGAAGAAGGCGCAGACGATCAAGCAACTGCTGCTGGTGAAGGAGTCGACGTTCGGTGGCTTGGGACCTGTGATCATTGAGCACTGTCTGGTTGGAGCGGGTATTTCCCCCACGTTGAAGCTCAAGAACGCAGCGGAATTTACAGCGCTCGGTGACGACACGCTGGCTGCGTTGCTGAAGGAGATCCAGGAAGGTTGGAGGCTACTGGAGAGACTTCAGGCGGAACAGACGTCAGTCAATGGACCGGTTCCTGTTCTGAATGACGACACTGTTACTGGTGACGACAGCGACGATGAAGACACGAAGGCGGCTACTCCTGTCGCTAAGGAAGCCGCTGCCGGTTCTCAAAAGTGCGGATTCATCATCCTGAAAGACTCCGTGGACGAAAATGCACCTCAACAGTTTGAGGAGTTTACGCCGTTTTTGTATGCCCAGCATTTGCAATCCCATAAGAAGGTGCGCAGCTTCGACACGTTTGACGAGGCTGTTGACGAGTACTTTTCGCGTTTCGAGGCCGATACTGCTGAAGTGGCAAAACAGAGCGCTCAGCTTGCGGCAGAAAACAAGCTTGCGAAGCTTAAGAAAAACCAGCAGCAACAGCTTGCTCAACTGCGCGAAGTCCAGGAGCTAAGTTTCCAGCACGCGCAACTTATTGAAGCCAACCAGCAGGATGTTGAGAACGTCCTTCTTGTGATTCGAAGTGCCTTGGCAAGTGGTATGGATTGGCGCGGTCTCGAAGAGCTTGTGCGCTATGAACAGAAGAACGGCAACCCTGTTGCAAGTCTTATTCACAAGCTTGACCTGGAGCACAATCGCGTGGCAATATTACTCTGCGATGACGATGAAGAGGGAGACGAAGATGGCGGAGATGGCACTGGCGAGGAAGACCGGAAGGCACACGTTATCTGGATCGACTTGTCTCTGTCGGCTCTTGCGAATGCCCGTGAAATTTACACCAAGAAGAAGAAGGCGGGTGAAAAGGTCAAGAAGGCGACTGAGGCGACGGACAAGGCAATTGCGTTGGCCGAGAAGAACACCAAAAAGACGCTGGAAAAGCAGCAAACGAAGCGCAACGTGATTTACCAGCGACGCAAAACGCTTTGGTTTGAGAAGTTTCACTGGTTCCTCACGAATGAAAAATACTTGGTGGTGGCAGGAAAAGATGCTCATCAGAATGAGCTGTTGGTCAAGCGTTACCTGCGTAAGGGCGACGCGTATGTTCACGCAGATCTTCACGGCGCTGCTACGTGTATTGTGCGTAACCACGCGACTGTGAAGGATAAGAAAACCCAAGAGCTGCCCCCTATTCCAGTGGCTACACTTGAGCAGGCAGGATGCATGAGTGTGTGTCGGAGTAACGCGTGGACCAGTCAGGTGATTGCCGGAGCCTACTGGGTGCATGCTGATCAAGTCTCCAAGACCGCTCCAGCAGGCGAGTACCTCACCACGGGTAGTTTTATGATTCGTGGCAAGAAGAACTACATTCAGCCGTCACGACTCGAAATGGGATTGGCAATTTTGTTCCGTATTGATGAAAGTTGCATCAGCAACCACTCCCGGCAGGGTGAGGAAAGAGTCCTGCGACCGTCAGAAAACCCCGAAGAAGAAAATGATGATGATGAAGAAGAGCAACGTACGCCTCCCAACGATACAGCCTTAGCTGATAACGAGGAGGAGATTGCTGCAAAAGAGAAGCGTACTTACTTCCCGAAGAAGGGTAAAACTGAAGCCGCAAAGAAGGAAGTGTCTGGGAAGGAGAACGAGCAGGACGAGGACGATAACGAAGACGCTGAAACAACCTCTCAACAAGCACAACGTGATGGTAAGAAATGGTTGTCAGCAAAGGAGCGTCGTGACCTGAAGAAGGGTAAATCACCAGCTAGCGAAGACCGGGAAGATGAGCAACCCCCGGCAAAACAAAACCGCTCCAAGGGCAAAGACAAGGGCCCCCCTCCACCTCCGCAGCAGAAGAAGAGCGTCCGAGGTAAGAAGGGTAAAATGAAGAAGATGAAGAAGAAATATGCAGACCAAGACGACGAAGACCGTAGATTGCGTATGGAGGCGCTAGGTCACGTGGTTGAGGAGGAACAGGAGGACGACGAGCAATCCAAGGAGGATGACGACGCGGAGCAGTCGGGTGATGAGGATGGAGAAACAACTGACACCACGTCTAATAAGGCCGAAGCGAGTGAGGAGTACATTCGTCAGCAACGGGAGAAGAAGGAAAAATTCCTGGAGGAGCAAGAAGACGAAGCTGAGGGCGCCGACTTCTTTGACGCGTTTACGGGCGAGCCACAGCCGAACGATCTCGTGCTGTTTGCGATGCCCATGTGTGCGCCGTACGCTTCGCTGACCAAGTACAAATACAAGGTGAAGCTTACGCCGGGCAGCCAAAAGAAGGGCAAGGCAGCCAAGCAGGCGATGGAGCACTTTTTCGCGTCCAACTTTAAGGACGAGAAGGACGCAAACAAGCAGAGTGAGGCGGAAGATGAAGCCCAACCAGACGTCAATCCGGTGGTTGTTCAGCGCGAGCTCATGCGTTGCATTCCCGAGAACGAATTGGTGAATTGCATGGTGGGTCCCGTCAAGATCTCGGCACCTGGTCTCCATGGTCCCAATGCTGGCGGCAAGAAGGGCGGTGGTAAGCGTCCATCAGGCAAGCCCAAGAAGAAAGGCAAGAAGTAGAGATGGCTACATGCATTTCAAACTTGAAGTACTCAACCAATACCATTTCCACCAATCATATCGTTTTCCCTGCTAAATCTGATTGTAAATCATACTGGTTGCTTGATCTGGCGTCACTTTGGAACTGGCAGCATCGAGCTCAAGAGCGAGCAAGATCACGATGCAGCACGTGGAGCTGCGCGCGTTCCAGCGCGAGATCCTGGAGCTGGCGCGAGAGAAGAACGTGGTGATGGTGGGGGACACGGGCATCGGCAAGACGTTCCTGGCCATCGCGCTGCTGAGCGAACAGGATTACTCGGGGGACAAGCGCGCCTTCTTCATGGCCCCCACGCGGCAGTTGGTGGTGCAGATCACGGCCAAAATCCGCCAGACCAGCACGTTGCCCGTGAATTCGTACCACGGCAGCACTGCAGACCTCTGGGACTCTGCCCAATGGGAGCGCGAGTTGAAATTCACGCGCGTATTCGTGTGCACGCCCGAGATCGTGCGCAACGTGCTGCTGAAGGGCTACGTGACGCTCAGCCGCATGAATCTGCTCGTATTCGACGAGTGCCACCACGTCACCAAGCGCCATCCGTACGCACAGGTGATCAAGATGTTCAATCAAGAGGATCCGGCCTCCATGCCCCGGATCTTTGGCACGACGGCGTGTCCGACGCGTCACTGCGCGGAGAAACTCCACGCTGAGATGAAGAAGGTGGAGCTGGACAAGAGCCAGATCGCTGAGTTTGCAGCTGCGGCCCCGATGCTGTTTGAGACGTACCCCGTTCAGAAGCCGTGGAGTATCCAGGGGGAGGAGCTGGACCTCGACGCGACCAAAGAAGCGTGGCTGTACGAGAACATGGAGAAGGAGCTGGAAGAGGTCAAGGCTGTGGCTGTGTTCGAGATGTTGGTGAGGAAAGGCAAGAGTGACGCGGCGACGGACTCGGCCAGGATGGAGAAGGCGAAGAAGAAATTCGTGCAGAACTGCATCACCATTTACAAGAATCTGGGGCCGTGGTGCTACTATCGCTTTGCCGAGTTGGAGATCCATCGACTGGCAATTGGGGCGTCGTTGCTGATCACCGTGCCAAACAGTATGTTTGGTTTGAACAGAGATGCGGTCAAGACGATGTTGCTGTTGCGCGCAAAGCGTGCCGGTTGCAAGTTTGCGTGCACGGCTAAGGTAGAAAAGGTGGAGGACATCTTGCGTGCGCAGTTGTTTAATGATGAGGGCGGTGTGGAGGAAGTCGCCGGGCTCGAACTGAATGATAACGATGTGTCAGATAGTGACAACGAAGTTGATGATGGCACAAGTGCAGAGACCCCTGTTCCTTCGGGCGAAGGTGGGAAAGAGGGTGAAGAAAACACTCGATCCCGCCTTGATCTGCAAGGAATCGTGTTTGTGAACACTCGATCGGAATGCCGAGTGTTGTCGGATTTTTTTAACGAGAAATTTGCTTCTGCCATGGAAGATACGCAGGGGCCCGATGTTGAGGTAGATGCAGTGGATGCGAACGATCTGGAATCAGATGAAGAGCCACGATACGAACTATTTGCAAGCATTCTTGGGCGAGCTTCACGTAGTGACACTGGGTCTTTTCAACTGCCTAAGATGGAGACGACTTTGAAGAAATTTGAGTCTGGGTCTACTCGTGTCTTGGTCTCCACAGCTGTGTCCGTAGAAGGTGTTGATTTCCCTCAGTGCGGGTTAATCATCGTGATGGACCGCGTTGGAACTGCTCGAATGCTGGTCCAATTGAAGGGGCGAGCCCGTCACGAGGATGGCATTGTGTATTACTTGGCGGAGGAAAACGATTTGGGCCACGAGGTGTACTACAAACAGTTGGTCAGAGAGGCGGATGTGATCAATCAGCTTGAGTTTTCGCGTGAAAAGGTGGAGACAATCCAGCAACAACCACGTTCTGTTGCAGCCAAAATGATGAATACTGGGGTACATAAGATTGAGATTGCGTCCACCGGCGCTGTTCTGGATCTCGATAGCAGTATTGCCTGCATTAACCAGTTCTGCCAGTCGCTGCCGAGCAAGTTGTTCACCGTTAATGTGAAGCAGCTATACACGATCTCGGAGGCACGCATCGGTGGCAAGAGTTTGTTCACAGCTGAGCTTAATCTGCCCATTGAGTTGGAGCTGGAAACGTTCCGTGGTGATGCCATGCCGTCAAAAGCCGGTGCCAGAGCTTCCGTGTCGTTTATCGCGTGCCAGAAATTACTGGAGCAGGAACTGTTGGATGACTCGCTCAACTCGATTTACCGAACGTCCAAGGTGAAGTTGTCGTCGAATGTGCGTGATCTCACGTACTTCCTGAACCGCCTCCACACGTAAGATGTCTTTGATGCGGAGAAATCGGAAAAGTGAGTGCCGTCGATGGCAAATCGCTTTGAAGAAGTACAGTTGGTCCTACTGCAATTTGAATTGTTGCGTTAAGAACTCTGGGTCTACGTTCACACTTGCACGTGGGTAAACATCGCTCTGGGTCAGCTTTTTTACGAGTACGGATGCGCTAGAGCAAGAGGTTTTAAATTGGTAAGTAACGTAATGAATTGATCGTTTTGGTGCAACGAAAAGCTTGACGTCCGTCCATCATTATCGTTTCACTGGCAATCATCAGATCATGAATGCAATGTCCGGGTTCTTTCGACCATCGCCGAAGTAGACGCTACCGTACTGCGCTGTCTCGGGTCGATGGAAGCAGAAGGCTCCAGGATACACGTAGTTGCGTAGAGTCGTATAGCCACCACTGTTGTCTTTGGAAATGACCCACGCACCGTCCAGATCCTGAATCAGAGGGTCAAAGAAGTCTCCAGCACGTACCAATCCTTCAGCGTTCTCGATGATCTGTGCGCGTTCAGGTAAATCCGGCTGGCGGAAGTGGAAGAAGTTGTAGAGCTGCAATGACTGGTCCCACGTGAGACCATGGAATGAGGGGTTGGCGATGACCTGATGCAAGGGCGACACTACAAATGCCCCCAATGGCACGACCGAGGTCGCGTGGTCGATCTCCTCGACGATGTAGGCCAGTCTGTCCAGCTCGCAGAACGGCGCTTCGCCTTCCTCCTGGTTCTGCGGCTCTCCAGAGTCACTGAGTAGAAATGCCGGGTCTCCTTTCAGCCTGGAAGTAAGCGTTGCCGCCATCGCGCTCTTCTTCTTGTTGAGCTGCGGGAACTGCTGCAGCTCCGGCGACGAGTTGGTGCTGCATTGCAACAGGAGAAATCAATCAGTATTGTGCAGTACAGAGCACCAGGAGCCTGCCATTGCAGTGTACCAGAAGTAGAACTTTTTCTTGGGATAGTCTTTGCCAGGCAGCACAGCCACCACCACGAGATAGTCCTGCGTCTCGCCCGAGATGCGCCCCCAGAACCGGAGCGACAAAAAGATCTCTGTGGCGCTGCGCTTGATCATGCCCAGCTCCAGATTCGACCGCTCCTGTGGCGTGAGCGTCTGGCCGATGCAGCGACTCACGACGTCCAGCTGTTCCAACTCCATGTGCCAATCGACTCCGTCCAATTGTCAAGTGAGCTATTGGCGTCGCTTCAAGATCGCAATTCTTTGAATTGAAGTTGTGTGGTGTGAAAATGGTGTGGAGCACATCCCGATGATAAGAAAAAAGACCGGACATTTCTATTTAGTTTTCAGTTCGCAACGGCCATGACGACGCCCGTGTGCCTCATCGAGGGCGGATCCGACAGCCTGCGCGTGACGGAGGAAGGCGTCAGGTGCGTTTACAACTACTATCAGTAGCTTCTACGTGTTTTGGCGGTCCAATTGCCGCTTTTCCCGCTCTCTACAAGCCACAAACTGCTGATAAACCCTCTGATAACGATATTTCTATTGCTACAGACTATTGGAGAGCTTGGATGAACCTGTGGCAATTGTCTGCTTAGCAGGACAGTATCGGTGAGTGATTGTGATCCGAAATTCATTGCTATTGTCATTATTGTCATTAATATCAATGTTTTACTGCCCTGTAGAACGGGTAAGAGCTTTTTCCTTAACCAACTTGCATCCCGTCGCGACGACTTGCCGTGGACTGGCAATGACAATGTTGCAGTTGCCAATGGACTTCCAGCCAATGGAACTGTTGGCTTGAAGACTGGAGGGTTCCGAGTGGGGCCGACCACCGAGTCGTGCACGAGAGGCATCTGGCTCTGGGCACCGCAGCCTCCTGTACGCAACCCAGCAGGTCAATTGGTGCTGTTCTTGGATACGGAGGGCATGGCGTCCACAGATAATGACGAGAGCTACGACGCCAAGATTTTCTCGCTTGGGCTCCTGCTCAGCTCGCTGTTCGTGTTCAACACGATGGGCGTGATTGACGAAGGAGCGATTGACCGGTTGTACCTGGTCTCGGAACTGACGAAGCACGTTTGTGTCAATACACACGCGTCGACAGCTTCGTCATCGAATAATACGTTTGGAAGAGCAGGTGCGAGCACAGAGGAGTCGCCTTTAAGTGGTGGCAATCTCGAGGAATCGAAAGCGTTGGCACCGCACTTCCCCCCGTTTGTATGGTTGCTGCGCGATTTTTTACTGGATATGCAGATCGATGGCAACACACTGACCGCAAACGAGTATCTTGAAAAGGCGCTAGACAGCCGTGAAGTCAGTACTACAGCGTCCGAGAGCACACGGATGCGCCAGGTCGAGCGAAATCGCACACGAGCGTCGATTCGTGTTTTGTTTGGCCGACGTGAATGCCTTACACTTGTTCGTCCCGTGACTGATGAACGCGATCTCCGGCGCGCGGCTGAGCTTTCAGATATAGAGCTGCGACCAGAGTTTATGGATCAAATGTCTGCTGTGCGACGCCGACTACTGTCTTCCGTAGCAGCCAAAGAGCTTCTAGGCAAGACCCTAAATGGCCTGCAAGTTGCACAGCTCGTGCGTTGCTATACAGACACTATGAACAGCGGTGCTGTACCAGATATTAAAGCTGCTTGGGAGTACGTTTCAGATGCTACTTGTCAGGCTGCGCTTGCTGCAGCAATTGCGTTGTATGATTCACTGATGGAGGCTACGTCTGGCAAAAAGCCTGTGAAAAAGGTCTACGACGAAGGGGACTCGGAGGACACAGATGAAGTGGAAGAAGATACGGATGACGGGGCTGCTGACGAATCCGGTACCGATGCGAAAATTTTGTCACAAGCAGAGTTTGAGGCCATCTACAAGGATGCTCAGGAACAAGCACTTACGCTTTTCAAGGCCCGCTCAGTGGAAGGAGCTTCCAGGGCAGTATGCTTTCAAAAGCTGAAACAGCATATGCATACTCAGCGCACAGCGTTAATCGCGAAACTCCAAAAGCGTTCTAGCAAGTTCTGTGTGAAAGTATTAGACAAACTGCGGGCCAAGTTTCTCACTCGTCCTTTGGCTGCTGGTGCGTGGGATGCTGCAGCAAACAAGGAGGAAGCCTTTCAAGCAACACTGGAAGTGCTGGAAGAAGTTTACGAACGGAAGGCTCGCGGTCCTGCGAAGAAAAAAGCGTTCTACCAGTTTCTTCGTGTTGACTCGCTTGTTTTCTTTGAAGCGCTGTTCCAACGGATGGCAGCTAGACATTCGCAGGAGAAAACTGAATGGGAACGTACAAGAGAGCAGATTGAGAATCTACATGCGAGCGAGAAAATGGATTGGAAGCAGCAGTTGCAAGCACAAACGATGAAAGTGCAGCAGCTTCTTGAAACCAAGTCGCACCTAGAAGACAAGTTAGCCGCCCAAGCTGAGCGCACGTCAGAGCTGCAGCATTTGTCACAGCAGCAAGTTGCAGCGGTTGCAGCTTTGGATAATGAGCGCAAAAGTTTGAAAGAGGAGATCGATCATCTTCACGCAGCAGCAGCGGAATTGACAAAGGAGCTGGAGAAAGCCCAACTGCGGCTTCAGCATAAGGAAGAATCTCTTGCGAAGATCGAAGCTGATGCACAGAATACGAAGCAAGAGTTGACGAAACAACTTGAATCGCTACGTATTTCGCATCAGTTGGAGAAAGAGGACTGGATACGTCGAGCAGCCGACCAGACTGCGGAGAAGTCCGTGCTTCAGAAGCAGCTAAAACAAGCAGATCTTGATGCCCAACAGCACCAGCGTGAAATGGAGTTGCTAGGCAAAGAGCGGCAGCAGTTGCAGCAACTGTATGGCATGGAAGTGGAGGCTCACGCGCGATTACGGAGAGACAACGACACGCTTCAAGCCGATAACAATGAGCTCGATCGACAGCTGAAGCAAAGTGCTTCGCGACAGCTTAGATCAAAGCAAGATGCTGAGCGCGATCGAGTACGTTTGGAAGCGCGGCTAGAGCGCTTTCAAATGCAGTTGGGAAGGATGGAAGGAAACCGCGAAGTTGAAGACGTTTTACGTGACTGTGTGTCGGATGTGGTTCGTCTTGCTGACGAAGAGAAAATTATCACGCTCCAGGAAGAACGACGGATGCTGCAGGAGCAGCTTGGCGACCTGCACGAAAAAATATCGACGCTGCCAGACTTTTATGTGCGGCAGGTCTTCTGCGCACCAGAACCTGTACAGAGCTTCTTTGACGCACTAACTTCCGTTGTCGGAGATCCAAGTAAATGGTAAACGAAGTGGAATCAATAAATGCAGCCATGCTGTTTCTCGTCTTTACAGGTCAAAGTGGTTGAAGTCGGAGACGTTGGCACCTCCATCTACCGACAGGACGGCACCAGCAATGTTCATCGATCTGTTTCGGCGCATGGGTCTTGCAATGGGACTTCCCATCGCGTCTATCATTTCTCCATCCTCAAGGCTACTGTGTCGAGAGCGCCTTCCCTCGCTGGATGGGGGCGAGGCATACGCTCGCGGGGTGGGGGGAGATTGATCCAGATTGGACAAGTTCATCGAGCTTGGAGAAGTGTAGAACGACGGCACTCGACCAATTGCCTTTCGGCCGCTTCGTCGCTCGTCTTCAAGCGCTTGCTCGCCTCGCAAGTACCTCACTGCTCGCTCCAAAGCAAATTCTACACGACACATTGTGCGAATTCGTGCAAGTACTGGCCAGCATTCTCGCTCACCAGCAAGTAAGAGTTCTGGGTAACTTTCCCGTGTTGGATTGCTCAGCACTGTTCGGAGTAGTTTGGTGGCTGGGATCTTGTCCGTGGGGCAAATTGTAATGTCACCTTCGTACTTCTGCGTGATCAGAGGAATGAACCCGATGCCGAGGAACTTTAAGACGGACGTGTTCAGACCAAACTCGGCGATGTTTTTAATGTAGGCCTTCATCTGCTTCTTCAAAAAGCTCATAAGGCTGCCAGTCTGCCCATTTCCAAACGCCGAATGACCCGACACGATCTTGTAGTGGATATTGACTTGACTGACAATGAAATGGTTCACGTTGAACAGCTCCGACAGACGTTCCATGGGCAGATCACACTCGACACTGCCATCACTCCACTTGAGCCCCTCACGGAAGTAGGGGACAATATTTCCATTTTCATCTTTGGCCAGTAGCTCAACAGGACGGAACACGTTCGGGATCGCACACGATGCAAGCGAGGCTGACCAAATGATCACGTTCGGGGCCGTTAGATAGTTAAGCAACTGAGGATAATCGTCAGAGCTCAGTGGGGTCACTGTGATGTTGATGATCCGACCCGTCCTATCGTAGGCTTCTCTGAATGTGTAGTCACCCATGGCACTTCGAAGGCAGTCACGCAAAGTTTTTGTATCCAACACATAGTGTTTGTCCAAGAACCGGCTGAGAAGGATGAATGCATCTCGTACAAGTTCGAACCCACCTTTCGGCAACATCACTTGTGCCGGGGACAGGAACGATGGCGTGTAGTCCGCTCGGTCCTGCTCCGTAATGTTTGGTCCCAAAAAGTTTAAATTCACGTTTTCGCCAGATAAGAACTCGAGCACCTCATCGTCGTTGCGTACGCCAATCGCCCCTGCCATAATCGACCCTGCCGACGATCCAGCAATGACGTTAGGGAGTAGGTTGTTCTCCACCAATGCCTTAAGGACTCCAGCGTGGTAAAATCCATGCGCTCCACCACCAGACAGCATCAAAGCAGACCGCCCATATGCATGCCGCGTTTCGCTAAAGAAAGCTAGTTTGTTGTCAATAGACAACTCGTCGTTGCTCTCTTCGTCCGTTCCTTTGGCCCGTAGCACCACGTTCATGGACTGCACGATCGTGTCAAGGTACTCGTCGATCACGTGTTTCGTGCCCACTGTCAACAACAAATGCAATTGTCAGTACATTCACCTCGGTCTCCACTACTTCGTTGTACCATACCGTTACTGACTTGGTATAATTTAGGGTTACCAAGTCCCCAGTGCTTCCTCAATAGCCCCGCTCTCAGAGCGAACATGAGTCCCATGACGTCGTTCTCGAGCTTGAGTCTCTTGTACACCTGCGTCTTATTTAACACCCGTTCGTAGAGGAAGAGGCCGGACGCCGGGTCTTCTCGCCACTTGTCCTTGCCCTCCAATTTGTCCAGCTCCCCTGCAATGGATTGTCGTTCCTGGAAGGTCTTGACGTTCTCCAGCTGCTGTCTCAGTCTCAAAGTGCGTCTGCCCGTAGCTGTGAGTCTCAGCCACGTGCCGCCCAGCACCTGGCGAGCAATGGACTGCAACTCGTACACAATGTGCAGCAGAAAGGTGGCAAGCAAGTACCGCGTAAACACGTCAGGCACCAGCACCACGCGCAACGTGCGCAGCCAGAGCTCCACGAGCGTCATCGTGAGGTGGTGGAAGAACGCGTGCTTCTCGGTGGTCGTACGGTACACACGGTGCTTGAGCTGCTGGACGAGTCGCCACACGAGCTCCTCGTGCTTCTCCAGGCCCGTGGCGAAGATCCAGAAACGCACCCACAGATGCAGCAGTGAGTGCGCGCGCTCATGGAGCCGCGTGAGCGTCGTCTGGCGCTGCGTCACGCTCAGAGCGCGGCCCGTGGACAGCGCGGCGCCCATGCGGTCGGTGGTCCGTTTCCCGCACTTGTGTCCTTCGGTGCTTATTGCGGAATGAGGTGCAACGTCTCCGATAAATAAGACCATCACTCTGCGACTATAGTGGAGCCAAGTGGTGCTGGAACTTCAAGGACAACGTCAGAATCTTCAGTTTTTGGCGTACAACGCAGAGCGCAACGCAGGACTCGCAGTTGTGTTGCCTAGCGTTCATTTCAGAATCGGCGGTCGTGGAGGAAATATAGTGAGGCTGTGGTGCGCGATCGTTGGAGCCGGGAGACCCGTTCTCGATGGCATTGGATGAAAGCAAGTCTGTTGAAGCCATAATGCAGGCGATTAATTCAAGGCCTAAGCGTAACCTGGTGCGCTCCTGGCCCAGAAGAATTGTATCTGGCTGACTGATGATAAAATCGCACTGTGGGTCTCGATGAATGTCGCCACCGCAAGGTTTTGAGAAGATGGATCCTGCGTTGCACGTCAACGATTCTGAAAACATTTTTCACCAGGGAAGGACTACGTTCACATGTTGAAAGTGATGTCACCAGTTTCCCCACCATCGGATTTCCCTTATCAACCGACTTGTGACGGGATCAATTGATTGAAAACTCTACAGGTGGAAATGTTGTTTGCGAATAAATCTTGTGGGTTGAGCTACGTGCCCACTGCATTGGCTGGTACCGCACAAAATGCCATGACTCTTCTCTCTATAGGTGGCATCGACATTCATGCGATTTTTCCAACCGACGGTGGTGGTTTTGGGCAATTGTCAATGTAAAGAGGACGACAATTTTTGGATCCAGCGTGCCAAGGGCATGGTGACTTGGTTACCTGAGCACGTCCGATTGATCATGCCTCCGACGCATGTGCAGGAGACAGATGGGACGACCTTCTCTACAGCGTTTGCTAAATACGCTGACATGAAACGATTTCTTGATCAGTGATGATGAGGCACAGCAGTACATCCATTGGAGAACAGCATGCCAGAGAAGTTGCGTTGCCCACATTGCTCAAGGTGTTTCAGCTATACATGAATGCAATGGCCACATTGGTTTTGTGCTTTTCCATTAATGGAATTCATGAATACCATCATCGGAGCAGGAATGCTCGAACGAGGAGGAGTTCCTGTCCGCAGATTTAATCCATCGATTAGATGTGTATTTCGGATTCAGGCGCACGGCCCTGGCAGATCAATATCGAGCATTTCACCCCGTCAGCGTAGCACGCAGATCGATGGAGGTATTGACTTCTATTTGAATGGAAGTCTTCGCGGGGGAATCGAATTGCTCGTCAATATTGGTGGCTAAATCGTCGAGTGTGTCTCTCGATTCGCTACAGGTGGGGATATGCTGTGCTCGCAGCAAACGATTATGCGGTCATCGATTTCCAAGGAAACAAGAACGATAAACCTACGACAGTTTCCGCAACCCGAAAAGGTCCTTAACCCCGGAGATTTCTCGACCTGCCACAGCACCTCGGTCCATATTCTGTTGCTGTTTGTCAGTGCCTGGGCTATGCAAAACTGAAGAGGTCCAAGCAGAAAAACTTGTCCCTTTCGTGTCGAACGAGACACAGCAAGATGGCATCGTCGATGCCCGATCCGAGCTCGAAGTATCTACGACGCGATCTGCTGGTTCTCGCAAGCCCCCGAGAACCGAGGATCCCCACTTCGCAATTGCCTTCGTCTCCGCAAGCTACTTCGACCAAGAAAATTTCACGAAGCTAAAATGCTCCGATCGTGGCTTTCCGCTGTCAATTGCGCGGTGCCGTCTTGAATGGTACTCATTTCGCTGCTGCGGACGAATGGGATGCCCAAGTGGACTCCGTGATGGCCAACTTCTCGAACGTCGACATTGTGGGTCAGATGACCGAGATTGCGCTGTATGGCCTCACGAACTCAACGTATCAGCTCGACGAAGACAAGCTCCGAGACTACGCTAAGGTGCACGTGGGCTCTTACATTGGCCTCCCAATGTCGGTTCTCGGTGAATTAATGGAAGATGGGGGTGGACGGCAGCACAAGTGCGAGCTGTAGTTCACCGCATTCAAGAAATTACAATGGAAGAGAACGGCATGATCTTCGGCGTGGACGCTGCACACGGCAACGCTTTGGTGACAGACGCTGTGTACTTTGGCCACCAGATTAACGCTGCTGCCACCTTTAACCCGGGGCTTGTGCAGGAGCAAGCTCGCATCACTGCTCGCGATGCTCTGGCTGCTGGTATTCCGTGGGTGTTCGATCCCGTTCTCGACATCGTCCACAACCCGCTGTGGCCGCGCGTGTACGAAACGTTTGGCGAAGACCCGTACCTCATTTCCACAATGGGAGTCGCCATGGTCCGTGGCATCCAAAGCTACAATGAGTCTGCTGCGTGCATGAAGCACTGGATTGGATATTCGTGGAATCCAACTGGTACGCTAATTCCATGAGGTACATGAATGCCACTTTGCCAAGATAACGAGGTTTTGTGTTATGTTAGGCCACGACAAGGACGGCGTCCAGGTCTCCGACTTTGACCTCATGAACTCGTACTTCCCGCCCTTCAAGGCCGCTGTGGATGCCGGTTTATTGACAGGCATGGAGAACTACATTTCCGTGAACAGCGTCCCTGTGATTGAAAACACCAAGCTGATGACGACGCTGCTCCGCGACGACCTAGGCTTTGATGGTTTGGTGGTGTCGGATTATGGTGAGATCAACCACCCCGTCGAGTTTCACCGCACCGCTCGCTCAACTGATGAAGCTACGAAGTTTGCCCTCGAGCGCACGTCGGTCGATATGAGTATGGTTGGCTCAGGCTTGTCTTTCACGAATGCTACCAACAAGTTGATCGAGGAGAGTCCGGAAATTGTTGACAGGCTTAAGCTGTCGGTGCGCCGCATCATCAAGACGAAGCTGAAGCTTGGCCTCTACGATAACCCGATGCCCGGTGCCAGTACGCTGGCATGGTTGGCAATAACGAAGATGTGTCCGTTGCTTTGGACGGTGCTCGTGAATCAATTGTGCTCCTGCAGAACAACGACAGCACCTTTCCCATTCCCAAGAGTGCGTCGGTCTTTCTGACAGGCCCCAGCGCTCACAACATCGGATACCAGTGTGGTGGCTGGAGTCTTCAGGTTCCGGCAACGACATGTTCTCGCACGGTGTTTCAGTGAAACAGGGCTTCGAGGCAATCGCTGGCAACGACTCGATCACTTACTTCAACGGCTTGGACATCACGGGCAAGCGGACTTGGTGACTGCGAAGGAGTACGCCAGCCAAGCCGAGTACACGATCGCTGTGATTGGTGAGGAGCCGTACGAGGAGAAGACCGGTGACATCGACGATCTGTCGCTGCCTGCTGGTCAAATTGAGTACGTGAAGGCACTGGCGTCTACAGGAACGAAGGTGATTGTGGTGCTGTTCGAGGGCCGTCCACGTCTACTTGGCGACCTGCCGGAGAATGTGCACGCCGTCCTGAACGGCATGTTGGCCTGTGAGTTGGGCGGTCAGGCCGTGGCAGAGATCATCTACGGCGATGTAAACCCGAGTGGCCGCATGCCTATCACGTACCCGAAGCACTCTGGCAACGTATTGATCTCGTACCGACACCGCGTGAGTACGCAGTGCGCGACGGGCGACTACTGCGAGCCGCAGTAGACATTTGGCCACGGTCTCAGTTACACCAACTTCACGTACTCGGACTTGAGTACCAGCACAACCAACGTGACGTCCATGAGGCGGCGAACCCGTTGCGCGAGAACTTCACGCTGTCGACGGGCGAGTACCCGTTCAGCTCGCTCGTGGCGGAGTAAGTCGGCAGTAATCAGCCTCTTTGACGATTCACTTCAAGTTGCCTTTGTGTTTTGTACGTGAAACAGACCATCACTCCTTCACGCCAAATTCAACTAGAAAACCTGACGTTCGATAGAAACGGCTTTAGAAACGTCCTGGATACGCCTGCCACGTCCTTTCACAATCGAATTCGCCGTCCGTCAGCCACTTGCGACTCCCATGGTGATGCTATCATTGCTGCGTCCTTCTCGCCGTCTGCTGCTGCAACATGGCGCACGCTCCCTGCAGACCGCAGCCGAAGCTGCCGCCAACGTTTCGTACACCCGTGGACTGTTCCTGGGCGTGAACAACGCGGCGCGCGCCTTCCCCTACCCGAAGCTGTCGGAGAGTGAGACGGAGACGCTGCAGATGCTCGTGGACCCTGTGAACAAGTTCTTTAGTTCTGTGGACTCGCGCAAGATCGACGAGACGAAGGAGATCCCTCCGCAGGTGCTGAACGACATGAAGGAGCTCGGACTCTTTGGGTTGCAGATCCCAGAGGAGCTGGAAGGTCTCGGGCTGTCGAATACGGGCTACGCTCGCGTCTGTGAGGAGATCACGGACGGAAGTCTGGCAGTGACGGTCATGGCCCACCAGTCCATTGGACTCAAGGGTATTCTGCTCAACGGCAACGAACAGCAGAAGGCCAAGTACCTGCCCAAGCTAGCGACGGGCGAGCACATTGCAGCTTTTGCACTCACGGAGCCTTCCAGCGGCTCGGATGCTGGCTCTATCAAGACACGGGCGACGTTATCGGAAGATGGCAAGCACTTTATCCTGAACGGAGGCAAGATCTGGATCAGTAACGGCGGGTGGGCAGAGATCATGACGGTGTTTGCCCAGACAGAAGTTGATGGCAAGGATAAAGTCACGGCCTTCATTGTTGAACGTGGCTTTGGGGGCGTGACGAGTGGTCCGCCTGAAGATAAGCTTGGTATTCGTGGATCCAACACGTGTCAAGTGTTCTTTGATAACTGCAAGGTCCCCATTGAGAACGTGCTGGGTGGCGGCCCGGACATGAAGACTGGCGGCGCAGCTGGTATCGGTCAGGGTTTCAAGGTGGCCATGAACATCCTCAACAACGGCCGCTTCGGTCTTGGAGCTTGTGCTGGTGCCTCACTTCGACGAGTGCTGGGTGCAGCGGCGGAGCACGCCAACTCGCGCAAGCAGTTCGGCGCACCGTTAGCGAACTTTGGGCTTATCCAGAAGAAGTTTGGCGTCATGGCTCTAGAAGCATACGCAATTGAGTCCATGGCGTTTATGACTACGGGTATGATCGACCGTGGTGACCCGTCCTGCGAGATCGAGGCCGCTATGTGCAAAGTCTACGGATCGGAAGTGGCGTTTACAGGCATTAACGAATGCATTCAAGTCATGGGCGGTACTGGTTTCATGAAGGAATGGCCATTTGAGCGTCTCATGCGCGACTGCCGCATCCTGTCGATCTTCGAGGGCACGAACGAGATTCTACGCATGCTTATCGCTCTCAGTGGAATTCGGGTACGTTGGCTGTTAGAGTTAGCGCGCTGGTATTGCTGTTTCTGACTCGTGTTGGTGTTTTATCTACTTTAGGCTGCTGGCGAGCGCCTTTCAGTAGTGGGCAAAGTGCTTCAGAACCCGCTGTCAGACCCGTCAAGCGCAGCGAAAGAGATTTCGGACCGTCTTCAACGGAAGTTCTCGCCTACTCCATTGGAAGGTGTTCACTCCAGTCTGAGAGGCCCCGCAGAGTTGCTGCAGAAGCGCACAGCCGATTTTGGAGACGCAGTGGAGTTCCTGCTGCGCAAGCACGGCAAAAAGATCGTGGACGAGCAGATGCAGCTAGAGCGAATCGCCGATTCGGCCATTGCACTGTTCGCCATGACTGCCACCATTTCGCGTGCAAGCTCATCACTGAGTGCAGGGATTGAGTCGGCCGAGCACGAAAAGAAGTTGACGACATTGTACTGCGATCTGACATCCGCCAAGATCGAGTCGTTGTTGGGCGGCATCAAGACGGCTGTCAAGCACGACGAGCAGCTCCGTGATATCGCGAACGAGGTGCTCCGGGCCGAGAAGTATATTCCAAGCCACGCCACGGGCATCGATTGCTAGACGCAGTTGTTGCATATTTGTCACGTAGTGGAAGTATTCGCGAAACGCACAATATAAACGCCTCTCTCAGCGTGCGCTGTTATAGTGTGGCATTAGATTGAGTTCAACGTAGCAGAGGCATCACCATTGCATCCATGACGTTTCTAAAACCGTTTCTATCGAACGTCAGGTTTTCGAGTTGAATTTGGCGTGAAGGTGTGATGGTCTGTTTCACGTACAAAACACAAAGGCAACTTGAAGAGTGAATCATCAAAGAGGCTGATTACAGCCGGCTTACTCCGCCACGAGCGAGCCGAACGGGTACTCGCCCGTCGACAGCGTGAAGGTCTCGCGCAACGGATTCGCCGCCGCCGTCTCATTGACGTCACGTTGGTTGTGCTGATACTCAAGTCCGAGTACGTGAAGGTGGTGTAACTGAGACCGTTGGCCGAACGTCCACTGCGGCTCGCAGTAGTCGCCCGTCGCGCACTGTGTGTTCAATTGGTGTCGGTATGGGAATCAACACGTTGTTTATTATAATAGATGGCATATGCCACATCACTTTACCTGGAACGTAGGAGAATAAGATTAACCAGACAAAATCGTCCACCCGCAGCGTGAGCTCCTACGTGTCCTTCTCTTTGACGCTTGGATCTTAATGACCCACACAAGGTGACAAAAAATGAAGCGCTTCGTGAATTTCTGCAAAAGAACTTTGGTTCTTGTTCAGACAACGATTCTTGTTCATACGACGAATTCATATCTTGTTCATACGACGAAAAAGCAGCAACTCAACAGCTTCAACTTCAACCTGCATTCTTGAAACGTGCACCACACCACAATTGTGTACCCCAGTTACGCTTAGGTTACATTTTTTTCAATATTGGATCACAAGGCTCCGCCACCAGCATGAGCGGCTTGGGGCAGCGGGTCCGCAACACGTACGCGTCGGGCGCGCCGGCCAACTATGTGCCAGGCCTTGGGCGTGGCGCCGTGGGCTTCACGACGCGGTCGGACATCGGTCCTGCGCGGGCGCCTATGACGCAGGACGGGACGCAGGACGCGCCGTTCTTACCTCCCGCAGGTCGCGGTGCAGGACGCGGACGCGGTGGGGAGATACCAGGCGCCCGCACGGGTCCGGGACCAGGACCCAGTGCGGGCCGTGGGTCGGGTACCGCAGGAATGGGCGGGTTCGGGCGCGAGAAGGACGAGAACGAGGACTTTGGCGACTACAGCGAGACCAACTACGACGAGTTCTCCGGGTACTCGTCCCGCGGGCTGTTCCAGGACACGCCGTACGACGAGGACGACCAAGAAGCCGACGATGTGTACGAACAGGTGGACGAGCGCATGGACTCGCGCCGCAAGCGTCGACGAGAGCTCAAGCAGCTGGAAGAGCTCAAGAAAGCGCGCAAAGAGATGCCCAAGATCAGCGACCAGTTCGCAGACCTCAAGAGCTCCCTGCAGAACATGTCGGACGCCGAGTGGGAGATGATCCCGGACATTGGAGACTATTCCCTTAAGTATAAGACCAACACGGCGTTGCAGAAGAGGAACGAGATGTTCGCACCTGTGCCCGACAGTATCCTAGGAGCAAACGCAGGACAGACGACGAGTGTGAGTGGCACCATCACTCCTGCAGGCAATGGAGTGGACACGCCCAGTGGTGTGACGAGCTCTGTGACGGGGCTGGCTGGCGCTAGAGGAGCGCAGCTGTCGCTGAAGCTGGACAAGATGTCGGACTCCATTTCGGGGCAGACAGTGGTGGACCCCAAGGGCTACTTGACGGATCTTAACAGCTTGAAACTCACGAGCGACGCAGAGATTGGAGATATCAAGAAGGCGAGACTGCTGCTCAAGTCCGTGACAATGACGAACCCAAAGCATGGGCCCGGATGGATCGCTGCCGCGCGACTGGAAGAAGTGGCGGGCAAAATTGTGCAGGCGAGGAAGATTATTGCGCAAGGTTGCGAGTCTTGCCCGACGCAAGAGGACGTGTGGCTGGAAGCTGCACGACTGCAGAACCCTGAGAACGCCAAAACCATTTTAGCCAAGGCAGTACGGCACGTACCGAAGTCCGTCAAGGTGTGGCTACAAGCTGCACAACTTGAGAATGACGACGAACTGAAGAAGCTTGTGATGCAGCGTGCGCTCGAGTTTATCCCCAACTCCGTGAAGCTGTGGAAGGCGCTTATTGAGTTGGAAGATGTCGACGGCGCGCGTATTTTGCTGGGACGCGCTGTCGAATGCGTCCCACAAGCTGTAGACTTGTGGCTGGCACTGGCACGACTAGAGACGTATGAAAACGCCAAGAAGACGCTGAACAAAGCGCGCGCAGCAATTCCAACAGAGCCGTCTATCTGGATCACGGCTGCCAAGTTGGAAGAAGCACAAGGCAAGAATCTGGATATGATCGATCGTATTATTCAGCTGGCGCTCAAGTCCCTGCAGAAGCACCAAGTAGTCATGAACCGGGAGATGTGGCTAAAGGAAGCTGAAGCGTGCGAGCAAGCTGACGCACCCTTGACGTGCGCAGCAATTGTTCGCGCCAGTTTGGATGTTGGTGTGGAACCTGAAGACCGGAAGCGAACGTGGATGGATGATGCCGAGAACAGCATTAACCGTGGAGCGCTGCTTACAGCTAAAGCAATTTATGCGGCTGCGCTGAAGGTTTTCCCCGGAAAGAAATCTATTTGGTTGCGTGCTGTGGCTTTAGAGAAGCGAGTCCAGGAAGGCAAGAGTCCTGAACCTGTTGAACAACTACTGCAGAAAGCTGTTACATGCTGTCCCAACGCGGAGATTTTGTGGCTTATGGCTGCCAAGGAGGTGTGGACGAACGGGTCTGTAGAGAACGCGCGTTTGATCTTGCGCCAAGCATTCAGCGCCAATTCAAATAGCGAAGCCATTTGGTTAGCTGCAGTCAAGTTAGAGTGGGAGAATGACGAGATCGACCTGGCGCGAGCGCTCTTAGCCAAGGCGCGTGCTCAGGCGCCATCGCCCCATGTGTGGATGAAATCGGTTTTGCTTGAAAGAGAATGCGCGGAGAATCGAAAGGACGAAGAGGATCTAGTGCTGGAAGGTATCAGGCTGTACCCAGACTTTCCCAGGCTCTACATGATGGCTGGTCAGTTTTACGAAGCATTGGAACCGCCTAACTATGAAAAGGCAAAGAAGATGTATCGCGAAGGTGTTCAGCATTGCCCAAAGTCGATTCCTTTGTGGACTCTATCCAGTCGCTTGGAAGAGAAGATGAATGGTGTGACAAAAGCTCGCTCCGTGTTGGAAATGGCCCGCCTCAAAAACACGAAGAACGATGTGTTGTGGCTCGAAGCTGCCCGTCTAGAGGCTCGATGGGACAACCTGAAGGGCCAGGAAATGATGATGGCCAAAGCCTTACAAGAATGCCCCGAGTCAGGTATTCTGTTGGCAGAATCCATTGATATTGCACCTCGAGCACAGCAAAAGCGTGCGTCTTTCACCGCTCTCAAAAAGAAAGACAACGACCCGTCAGTGTGTTTGTCGGTTGCCAAGCTCTTCTGGCAGGAACGCAAGTATTCCAAGGCACGAAAATGGCTCGAGCGGACCGTTCAGCTGGAGTCGGATTTCGGAGACGCATGGGCTCACTACTATCTTTTCGAATTGAAACATGGCTCTGAGGAAGCTGCGGAGAAAGTCCTAAAGCGCTGTGTGAGCTCAGACCCGCACCACGGAGAGAAATGGACACGTGTTTCAAAACAAACGAAGAACCGCCGAAAGAAGCCCGAAGAGCTAGTAAAGCTTGTCAGTCTGACACTGCCATTTGCCGAGCAGCCTTAGGAAGAGTCTCAACTCGGGTAAGAAGAACAAGCGGATCATCACATTCAACGTAGCATTGTTACAACTTACCTTGTCTACTTGTAGTTGATTTGGCAAGTTTAGGCCTCCTTCTTCACGAAGGCAGCCACTCTACGAGCCATGCGCTCCACTTTGTGGTTGTTCCAATACTCTTCCTCTTCGTCGATAGCCTCCTCTGCTCGGATTTGGGAGATGAACTCAGCAAGCTCTACGCGTTTGTCCTCCGCAGCAATACGACCCAAGCGGCCACGATACGCGCGCTGCAGTGTTATGGCTGCAGCGTGATCCAGAGCGCGTTGAGCATCGATCTCTCGACGTCGCAACATCCACTTCTTGCCAGCAATTTTGCCCAAGTGACCACGATACACACGTTGGATGTCGACGGCTGCCTTTCGCTCTCTCTTCATTTTGCGATTTTCGTCGACAAGCCGCTTCCTGTAGGCCGCCAGCTTCTGCTCTTGGAATTTCTGCTTGCGGGCTTGGCCAATGCGAGCTTTCTCGTCGTAGAATGCTGCTTTGCGGGTTCGCAGCTCGACGTTCCATTTCTCTTTGTCCATGCGGCGACGCTCAGCACTCTTTCGAGGTTCTGCCGCAGCTCGCCGCTTTGAAGCCGAGATCGACCACACCGACTTCTGCTTTTTCAGCAACGACAATCCTCGGAAGTACATGAGCGTCATGCAAAAGAGCCCGAACTTCAAGGCGTTCTCGGTCTCGGTGAGTGACCTGTCCAGCTCCGAGCCCTTCTGGACAGCTTTCTTGGTTAAGTTCACCTGGAAAGCTTCGACTTCGATTGGTTTCCACTTGTCTGACGGGAGTCCTTGTGCATTCTGCAGCTGTTCATCACGGATATCCTGGCGAACTTGCAGAATGCGGCGATCCTGCTCAAAGCGACGGAGATCCTGCATGGTTAGTGGGCCCTCGCGCTTTAGACTGGGGACATATCCCAGCACCTGTCGCTCAGACTCGCGCTCGCCAAATGTCCATCCTTCCAGCATCGACTCAAGAACGTCCTCGACCACTTCGTACGCTGTAAGGTTCGCAACCAGTATGTTATGTTCACGCTGCAGTGCAATCTGCACTTTGTTCCTCTGCTGGATTTGACGAAAACCGTGCAATGCTTCCGTCTCGAAGAACTCGTTTTTGGAGCGGAACGTCTCGTGGAACTCCTCGTCGACAGCTTTAAGCCGCAAATTCTTCTCCCAGATCTTCACTTCCAGTGTCAGTTCGTCAAACAAGTCGCTTTTGCGCAGTGTGATGGCATGGTTTCCAGACTTGATCGCAGCCATGCAGACTGTAGATGTAATCGTCAGATCTGAGCAATGCTTCACGCGTTCTAGTTCCTCTCGAATGACATCAATGCGTTCCTGGATCGTCACATGCGATTCCCCAAGAAATGGCTTCCACTGACAAGGATTCGTCCAGCAAGCAGTGCAGCCTCCAGGCCCTAGCTCTTGTTCTCGCAGAATCATACGCTGTTCTTCAAGACTGCGGCCTTGGAGGGCGTCTTTGATCTCGCGTCGTTGTTTCTGCAGGGACTTCGCTTTTAATGTTTTGCCACGTAGTTTTGGTCCGCGTTTGGCGTCTTCTTTGGCTTTACGTCGAGCTTCCACTTCGCGAGCGATCACGGCTTCTTCATCGCTGTCAGAATCTGAAATGTGATCGTCATTGGCATCCGGAACGTCTTTCTTGGAGAGAAAATTGGCAAGTTCATAGTCCTCTTTCTCTTTAATCTGGGAAATGAGCAGGCGATCCAAGTCCTTTTCGAGCTCGAGTCGCAAAACTTTCGTGGGAAAACGCTGCAAAGTTGAGTGCAACACGTATGAGTCCATGAACTCGTTGCGCGTGTTTGCAATGGCTCGTTGAAGCTCCTGGAAAACTAATCGGCACCGGGCATCGACATCAACTTCGATCACGTCATTCGCTGTTTGAGACTGCTGGACTTGCTGTTGTATCCGCGCAGCGTTGATGAGATTGGGCGTAAGCTGAGGATCATACTTTAATAGTAGGGTGCGTCCACGGAGCAAATCGCTTGGCAGCTTGTACAGCTCTTCCTCGGGAGTGCTGATTGCTGTAACAAGGTCTTCTCTAGTAATTTTGGGCGAGATCGACACTTCTTCCAGACCCCCAGGAACTTCCAGAGCGCCTGCGAGCTCTTTTGCCAGACGTTTGAAATTCACGGGGTAGTAAATTGGATTGAGGAGCTGGTCATACAAGCGCCACTCGCGCTCCTCCCGAGTTAATTCGGTTGATTTCTGCGCGCGCAGCAAAGTGACCATCGTTGACGACGACCCATTTTGATTTAGTTTCCGCTTGGTGTTGACTCCATGATCGTCACGAAATCGCGTAAGAATTTTGCGGATCATGATTTCCTTCCGCTCTAGCAGATTCCAGGGAGCTTTCATGATACGATCAACCTCCATTTGAGATAATGCTGCGAGCTGCTCTTCATCCTTCGACAGCTTTGGATATGCACCATGGAGTCGAAGTTTTACGCCTGGAGCGTTTGTGTAGCCTCCATCAGTTGCGCCGCCGTGTTTGTCTTCTTCCCACCGATACAATCGGGGATGGAGAATACGATCCAGCAAGACCCACTCGCGCTCCTTCTTATCCAGCGTATCTCGTCCCTTTTTGTATTTTCGTCGAAGTCTCTCGGCTGGAGTCATCATCGATGGTAGCTTCGCCTTCATAGCAGACAGCTCAGCCCATCGCACCTTGGAAGACTTTGTGCCATTCTTGTTCACGTACTCGACGTTGAGTTCTTTAGCGAGCTTGGCAGCAGCAACGTCCCCTTTTCCTAAGTCTCTCTCGCCGGACAAGAGGGCTGCTATCTGTGGCAGATTCGTGCGGTACTCGGCCAGCAACTGCTCCATTTTCTCGCAGTCTTCCAGGATGTCGACATGTATTCTCGTGAGCTCCCGCAGACTCTGTTCGATGTCGCGTACTTCTTCCTCTCGCTTGGAAAACAGGAAGCAGCACTGCGTGAAGGATTGATTTCCTGCTCTAATTGCAGTGTGCAGATCCCGTCTCTCTTCGTGGCTTAAAACTGGTTCCGCGTTATCTCGCTCAAGTTTTTGGTTGTTTCGTAGCAGCTCAAGCTCTGCCGTCCGTGCTTGGTCCTTCGCTTCAGTGGCTAATCGGCGTGCAAGTCTCTTCTTTCGCTCGCTCAGTTGTATCGTCAAGAAGACATTTTGCAGTTCGTCCTGCTTACGAGGCAAAAGTTCTTGCTTCTTGAGTGCATCAACTCGCTTTCGTTGTAGAGCCTCGTCAGCAAACAGTGCTGTTTGGCCTCGTACCTCAACAGTGTAGGCTGTGAAAACTGGTGCCCCCAGCACGATTTGATACGTCGCGGTAGAGCTAAGTGGAATTGCGCTTGGTTTGTGTCTGAGAACTATTTTGCCCATACTGTGAGGTGAGCACAGAGACAGATCTTCGGCATGGAAACACTTGCCAATTGGAATAGGAGCCTGGAACTTTTGCTGCGCTGAAGTCGAGTTGGTGACGGGAGGCAGCATGTACATCATAGCTGCTAGGCGTCCGTTTTGATACCCCACAGATTTGAAATGGCCTTGAAAAACAATGGAGACTGTCAGTGACAGCACAGCAACACCTTCCGCATCTTTGGGGAGCTGAAAGCTGTGTGTTGTGCTTTTATGCGGGAAAATTTGAGTCTGCGGCACGTGCAGCAGTGTCAAAGAAGGCATTTTATCATCCAGTAGTGCAGCTCGAGCTCTTGGGCATCGACGTGCACGCGACGGAGGGAAGTCCGCAATCTGCTGAAGTGCTGTGAGCATTTCCTCAAGACTAGAAGCGAGCGTAGCGCGTGGAACACCTATGCCATCAGGGGCCTCGAAGTCGTAGTCCAACTGCGCAAAATGCTCTTCACCATCACCAAATGTGTACTTCCGCAGCAAGTGGTGGGCTACCATTTCTTCAGGTGATTTAAAGAAGGCAAAGGCCAAACAATTACGAGCTGGTAGCTGCATCAACCGCTGAAGATGATCTCCTGTCAACTTCTTTTCGCTCTTTTGCTGGTACTCGCCATTCTTTTGGATAATCTCGACTTCATCCGGAGCAACGTGCTTGTAGTAGTGGGCAAAGTTTGTGATGAAGTCCAGTGCTACCCATTGCTTTTCCTCCGGCGAGCGATCCTCATGCTTCTTTTGCCGCACAACCTCGGCTAGGTTTTGTTGTTGATCTCTGGCCAATCGTTTTACCTTGGCGGGGCTGCGTTCACCGTTGCTGAGAACACCAATGTTCGTGATCTCGGTTGTATTCTGTAAATCGCGCAAGCTCTCTTCTAAGACGAATGTGCGGGTTGCGACTTCTTCCAGTGTAGCTTTGGTCTGCTCAAGAGAGTTACGTACAGCTATTTCTTTCTCATCCAGAGCTTTGATACGCACAGTTAGTGCCTCATCTTCGACTACGAGCTCCTTAATGAGGACTGAACGTTGGACTCGCTGGAGAGCCCCAACGACGCGCAAGTTGGTATCGAAATATGCCGTAGTAGCAGCTTGGGCGCGCTGGCATTCACTTTGGACTGCGTCTTGGCGTCGCTGCAACTTTTCACGAAGCTCAATCAATCCTTCGCGTTTAAATTCAAGAGTCTCGTTGTCTTCTCTCAGGGACAACACACGTTCATTGCCCAAGTCCGCACAAGTTGCGAGCTTGGCCAACATTTCTTCACGAAAACGTTCGTTGCGCTGGATTATTACACTTATGCGCTGCAGCAATTGATCTTTCCAAGCCAACTCCTTACGACGCAAGTTTGCATCACTTTGCATCCGTTCAAGCTCGTCACGGGCAATATCGAGCTCTCGACCAAGTGCTTGCATTTCTGCAGGAGTGATCGGCACGATACGAACAGTGCCCATGCCAGCTTTTGCGATCATTCCTGTGCTTTGTGCTTTGGCTTGCACTCGTTCCAAGTTTCGAACTTGCAAGTCCTTTGCGGCAAGTGGTCCGCGTTGGAGGGCCTCCAATTCAAGACGCACTTCAGCCGACTCACGCATTTGAAGGGCCTTGATCTCGTAAAAGTGCGCGAGGTCAGTGGCAAACACACGTGCCCCACTCGATATGTCGTCGAACCTCTCATAGACGGCAGGGGCATCCAACCAGTAAGCTTCCACGGGACTCGATACCAATTCCTTTTGCTCGAATTCGCGTTGGATGGCTTTTAGTGTTTCGCGTCGTGCCTTTTGCTCATCAAGACGAAGTACCTGAAGCTCTACCTGAGACTCACGCCGCCGGTGTTCCTGGCGTTCAGCTTCAAGCTCGCCCATCTGACGTACAACAACGCGGTTCCTCTGGTTGCGCTTCACGTCGCTAATGAAATTGTCCTCCATCTTTCGCGATTGAAAGTCTTCCAGTGTCATGCTTTCATTATCTTGGAGCCTTCGAGCGTTTTCAAGTTTCTTGGCCTCCATTTGTTCAAAGAATTGTTTTTGAGCCTCCCGTTCTCGTCTTTGGATTGATCGACGTGCTTCAATTGTTCGCTGTTCACGTTCTTTGACTTCCTCTTCTTTAGCCTGGCGTTGAGCTTCAATCATCGAGTGCTTTGCTTGTATGATTTGAATATCACTCTCACGTCGCTGAGCAATTTGATCTTCTTCAGCTAGGACGCGCTCATAGCGTTCAAGGATGATATCTGTACGACCAGCACCTTCAATTCCTCGGTCGTAAAGCTCTTGCTGAATCCAGGGAAGCCCGCGTGCTGTCAACAACACAGAAACCCGTTCACGCAGATGCGAATTGTCATCTGGTTGGAGTGCCATGGATGTCTCGGAGTCTTCATTCTGCTCAAGTTGGTGTGAATTTTCTCGATCATCCTCTTCGTTATTGGAAACTGATGCCTGGCTTGGAGGGGTTGATGTCACGCTGCTCGTACGCCGACTTAGCCTCGTGGAGAGATGCCGATCAACCTTTTCGCTAGTGATTGATTCAGCTTTAGGTGGTTCATCAGTGGATTTATCGTATTGTGGTCGTGTGACTGTGACCATCGCGAGCTGTCTGAACAAATCGAGGAAAAATGACGGGCGCTCTTGCAACAACTCGTGTCCCCCTTTAAGCCATGCCATGTGCAAATGCCGAGCATCATTATCTTCGTTTCTGGATGAAGGAGACCCACTTTGAAGTGTCAAGGCCTCAATTACGCTTTTCGCCAGTACGAATCCAGGAGGTGATAATAATTCAGTGTCCCCAGTGATCAGTTTTGCTTGATGAGGAGTGAAGAGAGCGTTTTGGGATCCATGGACAACAATCAGAGCAAATGGTGCTGGAATTACTGCTGCCAGGTTCGACACAGCCGCCGTGACGTCCATACTCTTAGAAGCACCGCGCAGTAGGACCTGAAGTAAGTGACCAATTTTGTCGGTGGCGGGTGCATCTGCTGTAGGGGGTGTTATCGTCTGAAGAAATCCTCGCCGAGTGCGAAAAAATGTTTCGAGAGCTGCCGATCGACTAGGAACTACTTCTGAAAGGTAATGTTCGCTGAAAAGCATGGATGCGAGGGCTTCATTCAGCTGTACAGCGTCGCCAGTGTTGGAAGTCGGTCCAGGCTGGTTGTTATCGTTCGCCTCGATCAACTTCTGAAGGGAGCGTAATGTCCTTCGTTCAACTTCAGTGATGCCAACGAGAGCACTCACGAGTACTGCACCTCGTAAGGATTTTGCAAACAGCCCCAACACCCCACCGCCGTCACCTTTCAACTGACGCATCGGTAACTCCATACCGAGCAATTGTAGTGCCGTGCTTCCACCAGTACCGAATCCCACAAGGTACTGCGGAACAGCACCAACGCCCAACTTTGGCTGTACCAGCCACTCTCGCGAGCGAATCATGACATGTTCAAGAAGCTTGGAGTAGACAGAAGCGAAACGTGCATTGTGCCATGTAGCACTGCGTTTCGAACGGGTTGGAAACCCGCAAAGCAAGATCTTTCCTCTCGGGAAGTGAACGAGCAATGGATGAAAGAATTCCTCCAAAGTCTCGAGCCTCTGGAAAACATCTAGGAATACTGTCAGTCGGAATGCTGTCATATTCGGTAACCCGAATGCTTCTTCTTCTGCTGTGCTTTCTGCCGATGACTGAGATGACGCGGTCCATGCATTCGAGTCCGAGGTCGTTGACTTTGACGGCGACATCCGAATGGCATCATGCGAGATAATTCCGTACGAAATGACGGTATCCGCGTCCACTTGGAGTGTCTTCCACCGCTCAGACAGCGAGAACACAAGGGAGTCATGAGGGTTTTCGGCTGATTTTCCCCATTGCATCTTCTTGGTCAAGTCGAGTTGTGGGACTACGGCAGGTTCACTGGCATCGTCATGAAGCAACTTATTGTTGCTCTCGTGGGTATCAAAAGGGGATTCTGACAAGGAGCTGTCCGAGTTAAAATTTGGCGTAGAGCTTAACGTAAGTGGAGGCTGGTACTTTGGCCGCACACGGCGTTTCGCTTCCAGTTCCTTCAAAGCGCGTTTGCTGCGTGCGTGTGCCCACTCTGGTAGGGTCACTCGCAACTGAGTTTTCGTCTGCACTGGTGAGTCAGCGAGCGAGTGTGAAACAGCAGTAGCTTGCTCTTGTTGATGCTGAAGGTGCTCTCTCTTCTGTGGTGACATCTTATCGAACCGTACACGACGTCGTTCTGGCTCATTTGATGATACTGCTTTCTGCTCTTTATTGCGTTCTCGGACGAATTGTGCAGTTGTCTCTTTGGAGAAGAATCGGACAAAGTCTTCTCGAGTGAAGTACGACCTTGATTTGCCTCGAGACAGCACAGCCACACACTCTTCCGCGTCTTGCTCGTTCCACAGATCACTACTCGGACACAATCGCAGTCCCACGACTGCTTGCATCAAGTCGTCTACACTAACAACGCCTTCATCTCGCTGGTCGAAGTGTACATAGGCCTCTGATAATGGGAGACCTCGCTTCTGAGCCTCGGAAACGACTTCAGTCAGGGCCTGAAGCACTTCTCGGACCTTTTCAGCTGCATCGGGGCTTGGACGCTCGTTGGGTGGCAGTCGGCGAGGCATGATGAGCTGGCTACGGGTGCAATAGAGACAAGATGGCTACAGTGTCGCTTCGAGATGTACCCATATCGTGGTACATGAAGTTGAAGTTACCAGCCAATCAACGATGGGCATCAAGAGAACGTTCGCAAAGGTAGCACTTCCGTTCACCAAAATGCAACAAGTTCTCCACGCGTGAAGAAAATTATCAACTGAAAGCCATGCAAGGCAATTACTCTACAGTACATTCACCTCGAAGATCACTTTCCAATTCATCCGCTCGAACGCAAGCTCCAAAAGAACACTAGATCTCATCAGCACTTCCTCCATCATGGGAAACTCCGCGTCCACATCTTCGTATGCGCTCACAACGGACTCTTGCTATACAGCCTCCGACTTGCTACTGGATCAAATGGAGAAGCAGACGTGCTCTGACCAAATTGTCGGCTACTCGGGCTGGATGGAAGTCGCCTCACGCTACTTCGCGATTGTTCTGACGACGATGGTGGCTCTACTCACGGGACACCTCTCAGGAGCACTAGATCAGCTGAAACAAGCCCCAGTTCTGGTTGACGCTGCTTGCCAGACTGAAGATGACGATTTTATCGAGTTATCCGTGAGCCGTGATTGGCAGATGTGCCATCTCGACAACAAGTGTGAAGCTGACGATGACAGCCGTTCCAGTACAACAGAAACATCAGAATTGTTCACCGACGATGAAAATGAAGACTACAGCAGCGACGAGTCTGAGTGGGAGAACATGGAACCATCAAATGAAGAATTGCTTAACGCTATCTGTGATGCGTGCGAGACCTGCGTCGGTTGCGACTACGAAACTCAGGCCGAGCAGTTGCTACGTTTGACTGCCATCGTGTGCGCCGACGAGGACCACTCTTCCCCAGTCACTCTTGAAGACTACTTGTGTATGTGTGGTGAGTGTCCGCAGTACAAGTTGATTATCAAAGACGTTGCTTCTGCAACAAAGAGGTCGCCGTGCAATGAGCAGTACACGCTCAGCATGGTACGCTTGCTACAGGCATTTTCTACTTACAACGAAGTGCTTGGCTACCACCAAGATATGATCCCCACTGCGCACGAGTGCCTAAAAACCTGGTGTGGGGATGAAGACAAGGCGTTCAAGTCATTTGTCACGATATACGACGAGGTGCCGCGACTGTGCAATCCCAAGACGTACACCTGAAGAAGGACAGAGTTCGACGCCAAGCATGATATTCGATGCGAGATCGCAGTGCCTTCCCTCATCACGGAAGGTGTTGTGCCCGGTTATCATGCTGAGAGCCGACTTCGTTGTGGCCTGCAATCTTTCTCCAGTGTCGCCCCCATTTCGGCTTCACCTGGACCAAACGTATGCATTGGCACAGTTCGGATCAACCAAACAGTCTAAGTGCTGTCTTCTCGAGAAATCTTTATGGCCAAGGTGTAGTTAGCGTTGTGGAACGTAATGGTATTTACTTATTCAAACAATTCAAGCCATCTGCATAACTTACGTCGTCCTTTGTGTAGAGGAAATACATATACACAAGTCGACTTTGACAGCCCTGTCGGTGCCCATCTTACCATTGGATGGTTGATAGATATCGCGGTGGTCACTGCTACACCCACGTAGCGGTCGTCTCGGGTCGCATGGACTCCACTTGTGAACGAATGCTATCGATCTCAAGCACCTGTCGGTAGACAATACTCTCTGCGAGGTACCGCGGCATCATCCCCTTAAAGTCTGCCCGCACGATACATGTGAGTCTTGTACACGCCGCATCCTGAGTCTGGACGGACATGTTCCCTTCGTCTCCCACACATGGCTCCACAAGAAATCCACCAGTGGCAAACGCCATTCGTACAACACCCTTACGCTCGGGCACATCAGCACGCGGGATTGATTCTTGTAGAACGGCGTATGTATCCGGTCGACCAGTTTTCTCAACGAAGCTGTGAAGATCGCATGAATCTCGAGGTTTCACTAACCAGGCTGGCCATAGTGATAGCTTCGAATGTGAACGGTATAACACTGCCTTTGAGTCATCCAGGGGCTCCACCCTCCGAATGGTTGTTTTCTCGTCTTCGGTGTTGGTCCCAGGAACTGTGGTGCGTCCATTATCGAGTGACCGGAGATAGCGAAACACTCTCTTTGGCGGAGATCGAATGATAACATGTGCCTTCATCTCTACGAGGCGGTCCTTTTCAGATGCAAACCCACCCGACGGGCACACGAAATGTCCAGGCGTTTTGCGAAGAACGTCGACATCCCCGTTACTCCTGTAGACTGTCCAGTCTGCGTCATCTGCATCATTCACATGTAGCAAACTCTGCAGGCCATTCTGTGATAGTTTGGCGTAGTATACCTTCATCAGCTGGCTATCGCGATGGCTCGTGTGACCCATGATCCTATCCAGCTCGTCGAGGGACACTGGCATCGCGAGATCACACCGCTGAGAGGCCTTGAATCCTCTTATAGCCTCGTTATTTTTTTCCTCTTCGTCCTCTTCTTGTATTTCAGCAGGAAAGGCTGCACTCTTGGACGTCTTCAGCTTCCTCTTTGGTCTCGGTTTCACAGGAGATGCAGTCATCGCTGATGTGGCCGTTGTCGGAGGGGTGGAGCTTCCGCTGCTACTGCTGCTTCCATTGTTAATCACAATGTGCTGCTGCCGTCGGAACTTGTTGTTGTCCGCGACTTCAACTGCCAAGTAGTCCAGATTTGAGGTCATCCAGTTACGCAAAACTGCGCAAGATGCCTCTGGAGCCTCCATGAACCGCGCCCCTGTGAGGTTTACAATCGTAGGGTCCTTACCCAGACTGCTGCTACTTCGACTCGCCCAAAGCTGCGAAAGCCGTGGAGCAGCATTGCTCCGCGCAACCAAACTGTCGCGTCGAGGGTCATTCTGTGCTTGTTGACACAACTGGTCATAAAAGCGCGTAAGCTTGGCGCGGTTGCGTGACAGGAAGGAGTTGAACGGGACCATGAAGGACTCGGTCGAAGCGGTGTACTCGACGTTATTTGCGAGAGACTGCATCAGCTTTGCTAGCAGCACAAGGGTCCGCTGCATCTGTTTGTTGGGCGCAGTACTTCCCGGTGTCAAGTTCATTTTGTGCGGAACCACCAGCGCTGGGCACAGGAACCGCAAAAACACCAAGCCACCCAGGTGCATGTAGAATTCCTCTTTTGCAGCAGCAACGGTCGAAGACGTGCCGTTGGAGATGTTTGACTCTGTGAGCACTTCTTCGAACAGATTTTCTTCAATGGAGCTGAGTCGCGGTAGCCCACCGAGCTGCCCAGCGCTTTCCACCGACGTGCTTTCCAAAAAGCTGTTGTTGTTGCCAGCGTCCGAATAAAGGAGACTGTTGCTGCTGCCGCCCATGGCACTAAGTCGGGGCAACGACACATTACTGCGTCGGTCGCGCTCAATGAGCCGCATCATTTCCAACTCCAACACGCGGTAAATCTTTGCAATCTGGTAGGGGAACAGCGACGCAGCACTGAAAATGTGGTCGAGCGTGCGCTCCGCCAGCGCCTCGAGCCGCTTCTGGTTGGCATGAATATCATCTTGGGGTTGCAGATAGCGTGGGTTCACTTCGTAGCCGTCCGAGCAGACCCAGAGGTCATTGATCACGTCTCCCAGCGCGTGCTGGAGGAACTCTCCGCCCAGCTCGCACGTGTATTCACGCAGCAACTGCGGTAGGATATCACATAGAGAAGTGAGTGGGTAAATCTTCAGTCAATCTAAGTAAGGGTTACACCCTATGCAGTTGAAGACGTACAGCTGTCGTGGCTGAGTTGGCCCGGAAGAGCTCGTTCCAGTTGAGCGTGTGCACCATCTCGCGGAACATGAGCAGTCCCAGCAGCTTACGCAGCTGGTCCTCGTGGCTCTCGAACACGAAGAGCAGCGCGCGGATGACGTTCACGTCGCTTCCCGACGGCATCTGCAGGAGCAGCAAAGAATTAGAGGCTAATACAAAGGGAAGAACGCGTCCATCGCCGTCGCTGCGTACCGTGGCGAGCGCCGAGGCCAAGCGGAACTCCGGGTCGTGCACCAGCGCGTAGATGAGCGCGCTCTCGGCGTCTTCCTGCGTCAGAAACGCCACCGCGTTGCGCACGGTCTCGTCCGGCCCGACGACGGGCGCCACGGAGGACGCGGCGGCGCGGACGTTCGGGTGGTTCTTGCCGCGGTGCGTGGGCGGGCGGGAGGTCCTTGAGCGGCGTTGGTTGTCGCCGTCGCGGCGGCTGCGGAGGCCGCTGGCGAGCGCGCGCACGGCCCGCAGCATGCGCATGAGGTCGAGACGTTGCCTCGAGTCGAGCTCAATAGAAGAGTGAGGGTCGCGGGGCATGGAGCGGGCACTGCAGAGGAAAAGCCGGGAAGGGCGATGGTCAATTCGATGGTTGGGAAAGTGAAGTGATTGGAGGGGGAACGAAGTGTGCGGATACAGAGTTGTATGTAATGCTGCCATTGACCATCGTATTGACAAGCAGATATGAGAGGGTATAGAAAGACAGCGGATTGATAGAGCTTGAGAGCGCCCGCTGTAACTGTGCGTCACGATTCCTCACGCGATGTGGCCATTTCCCATTTTGGTTGCCGTCGCGCCGCAACAACGCAAGACCCGAAGAGCCTTTCGGGTAACGCTCGGTCGCATGAACGGAAAGGAAACGGCCTTCTTGATGGCCCTCGCTAGCTGCGGGCAAGGCTGGTCGAGTCGACCAGAACCAGCAGAGCAAAGCAACGTTCAGCGCTCACACGTCGCATGCACAAAAGGGCCCTAGCATCAATGGAGTCACAGAAGCAGAAGCGGGTTCACTACGAGCGGCTCGCGGTGCCAAGAATCCACCGCTTGCTCGGCGCTTTCAATGCTAAACTAGTTCGAAGTAATAGCTCTCACACTGGGGGCCACACGCACGAGGCGCTAGTTCGCTGCTTTGCGTCCGGAGTCGCTGGCGATGCGAGCGCAGTAAGCGCGTTACGTCGATGGGCGCGCCCTACAGAACCTGCTGCTTGTAGTGCCGCTTTCGATGTAGAAGTCGCTGCTGGGTGCAAGCGCGACCTACACTTTATAGCGTCAACTCGACGACCTCCGCGCTGGACTCGCTGCTTGCATGTCGAGACAGAAGAAATTGCCACAATGCCACAACCGGTCGTCGGAGGAATCGCGCCCTCACGTACAGGTGCGCGAGTTGCCACTATAGGTCGGCAAGGAGCTCCGCGTCGTCCAGTCAAAAAAGGGCAGGCCTTGTCTAAGGCACAGTATGGGGCGGCTTGCCGTCCTTGTGGTGAATCGCGATCAGGAGATTTGCCCTGCATAATTTCTGAGCCGCCGCGCTGGAATGGGCCTCTCGGGCTAATTCCACCGGCACCTCGGCTGCATTAGTTGCATTACGGGTGGGTGGGAGACTGCTGCTCGTCGAACTGGGTCAGAAGCTGCTGTAGACGCCGCAGAAGCTGCTCGTTCGCACACTGCACGGACCGGAATGGCGGCCTCAGTGTCGCGGCGCCGCCGAACACGCGGAAGCTGCCGTCCTCCGCCACTTGGTACGGGACGAAGCTCTGTCAATGCACAACAACGGTCAGAAGGTTGTGACTCGGTGCAACCGCAAATTCAACGAACCTTGGTCAGGAACTGGCCGAGCTGCTCGCGACGAAGCTGGATACTCGCAACGTCGTCCTGACGCCCATCGCTGTCATTGCCTCCAAGCTCTTGCCAGAGTGCAGCTAGTGTTGGAAGGTCCTCGCTCTCCTCCTTTTCGATGCCTTGCACGTGGTGGGCTAGCACAATCTTGATGCTGTAGTCTGCGTCTTGGTGTCCTAGCGGGCACAACAGCGCGACGTGGTCCGTCTCGGGGTCGATGCAGTACAGCACGCCATCCGTGGCTGTGCCATCCTGCAGTTGTACTCGAACGGGCTGCCCCACGAGCGCGGAGAACTGCTCGAACAGCGAACGCTCGGTGCTCATGCTCTGCGTTCCAGTCGTTCAACCAGCTAAAGCTCTTGTGACCAACTAAAGCAAACGTGTACAGCCATATTCATTACGATGTATGGCATAAAAAGCAAAC
>KV742739.1:38880-57465 GCA_000468175.2 Phytophthora cryptogea
AAAGCAAACGTGTACAGCCATATTCATTACGATGTATGGCATAAAAAGCAAACTAATGGAAGATGAAGTTGAGTAAGTAGTGGCGCCACCACTGACAGCAGGCTAGACCTAGATACCAAGTGTAGCTCTCCTAGCTTGACACGGGCTTCTCCACGTGCACCCACAGCGCAATGAACATGAGGCCCACGGCGATGGAGATGGAGCCCATAAAGTTACCCTGGTCCATCAGACTCTGGTAACTCCAACCAAAGTACTCCTGAATGCTCATACGCACACTCGGGCCGAGGTTGTACGCGATGTAGAAACCCATGAGGATGGCAGCGCACAGCATGGAGTCGCCGTGCGAGTACACGCGGTTGTAGTACGCCACGATGTAGCGCACCATTGCCCATACAATGCCAAACACAGCACCGGAGAACACAAGTACGTTCGGCAGCTCCGCCAGCGATCCACGCGTGGCATCGCGCTTGTTGAGCCACTTTGACTTGCGACCAGTGAACTTCCACACGATGGCACCGAGCATAGCAGTGAAGTTGGTAAAGGCGTACACAAATCGCGTCTCCTGCGACCGCACCACATCGCTGTTCTCGACACCACGAGTGCTCAGAGCCTGTAGTAGGCCCTGCACGATAAGCTTCGGCACCAATGCTACCAGCACACGCAGACCGTTCACGAAGATCGGGGCGTAGCCCGTGTACAGGAAGTACAGAGTGATGTAGTACATCAGAATGACGGGAATGGAGTCGATGGGGTACAGCGTGGAGTTGAGGTAAAACACGCGACGCATGAAGTTGCTCGGCTTGCGGTACTTCGGGATATCCACGTGCGGACGCTTCCACTCGGGATCGGCAATGTTCTTGTTCTTCTTCATCAGCGCCGTTTGGAAGTTACCCTTGGCCCAACGTTTGCGCTGCGCCATGGCACCAGCAACCGAGTCAGGAATCAGTCCTTCAGCCAGACGAATACGCTCGTGGGCTTCGCCTTCAAAATCCTTGCGGTAGTAAAGCGCCTTCCAGCCCATGGACACGAGGCGCTCACCAGTGTAGCAGTCCTCCGTCAACGTTCCATACTGGATGCCACCGATCGAGTCAAGCGCCTCGCGGCGAATCAGGGCGTTGGTTCCGGCAAAGGAAGCACAGTCGTAACCATCCTGACCAGTCTGAATGGCATCGTAGAATGTAGAATTACGGTGGCCCAGTGGGTCACCAATTTGCAGCTGCACACAGTCACGGAAGTACTGCGGTGTTTGCACGAAACCCACAGCGTTGTCACGAACATCATCCGAGTACGTGTGAAGAATCGACATGTCTACGTCGCCGTTGTTGTTGTTCGTGTTGCACTTGCGGCACACGCCACTCTTGCCCAGCTTGGAGTCGCAGTTCATGCAACGCAGATCCTTCTTTGTGGCGCGAGTGTCGCTCAACGTACCGTTGACCTGGCGGCGGTGCAGGTCGCTTTGCACGTGCATCGCGTTTTCAAAACACTCCTTGGAGCAGTAGCTGATGCGCTCCTCAGGCACGCCCGCAATCTTGCACGAAGCACAACACATCTTGGCCACGTTCTGGCATCCCATGCAAGAGCAAGAGTACTTGTTCTTGTACTGGCGATCTTCGTCGTCGAAGAAGAACGGCAGCGTTGCCAGAATGAACTTCGGGTGAGGCTGCATGTCTGAATCAAGCATCAGCATGTAGCGACCGTTGGCACCCTCGTTGTACAGGCAGTTGTTGATGTTGCCAGCCTTCGAGTAGTGCATCTCTGGCTTCACACGGCCGACAAATGTGACGTGGGGTAGCCCTGGGTAACGGTAGTCATCACGGAATGATCCCACCGCACAGTCCGCACGGTTAACCACCTTTGGACGAGATGCCGAGGGAAGGTTGGCAGATGAGTGCAGCTTGCGCCACGCGTACACCTCCATCTCTTCGTTGGGGTCGCACACGCGGTCGTACATGAACTGAGCGACTTCCTGACGGAGATCGCCGGCCTTCTCGAGCACCACCTTGTTCAGCTCAATTGCCGGAACAGGGTTGCCCTTCGTCCACTTGGTGCTGCAGTAGCCATCGTCCAGCACGTAAATCTGCAAGAGGTGGGGCGGGTACTGAAGGTTCATGCAGGCCATCAGCGTATCGATCGTCTCTTCTGCGGGTTCGGAGTAGTGGCACAAAAGCACATCAATCTTGGGCCACAGGTCATCCGGAACCTTGGGGTCGAACTCGTCGAAGTAGTGGGCACCACGACGAACGGGTTTCCACATGCCGAGGTAGTACAGCGCTCCCAGCACCATGGAAACAAGCTCGGCCACGATGAGCGCAAAGAACGATACCCACTGGGCGATGGGCGGGTTGTGAAAGCACACGACGTCATCCACTCCTGCGAGCGTCAAGTACCAGTCAGGAGGCGTGAACCAGCCACTCATTGGATCCGCAAGACAGTTGAGGTCGTCGGGGGTGTTGTCGTACACGTCTTCGCAAGCCAAGGTACGATTACTGGAGTCGCACGGCTGAGTGCCCACGACGAACCAGAACACGAGACCGAAGATCTCGAGAATGCTCAGAATCAGGAAGAGGAAGTACAGGAGACGGTATGTGGTGATACCCTTCATGTAGTATTTGCGGACGTTGGGCAACTTCCGCTCGATGATGTTGCCCGAGCCGCAGGACACAATGGCCTCCTCAACACCTTCGAACCAGAGTCGGTACTCGTCCTCCGTCTCGGGACACAGCACCCACACGCGGCGCTTGGTCATGATCTCGAAACCCCTGTGCGGCAGATCGAGACGCGCACACGGACGCAGCTGCAGCGCGTCCTTCAGCTCGATGGCACCGACCACCAAGTCCGTGTTGCGCGTGGTAAAGTACTGACGGCACTCGAGGTGCGAGTGGAAGTAGTAGATCTTGGCCTTCTCCAGGGCGAAGTAGCGACGCTTCCAGCTCTTGTGCAGAGGCCCCTTGATCGTGCGCTTGCCCTGCTTGTGCATGTAGCCGTGCACCGTAATGACGTTATCCTGGTAACTCCCGTCCGAAGGCACGGGCGGTCGCTCTGGGGGGTCCGGAGATCCGCCACGACGCACGATCTCCGTCTCGCCAGGCTGGCGGCCTTCCGTGGCCGAGGGCGTCGCGTACATCTCGTAGTCGTCCGTCGGGGGGACTGCCGGCGCCGGCTGGTCCTTGGCGAACATGGCTGCGGGTCGGTACGAATGAGGCTGACGGCAGAAGACAGAAGTGAAATCGTTAGATGAGAGGCCTGGGGATGGAGTGACGACAAGGGGCCTACCGTTCAGCGAAGACAAGTCGAGACTCAGCTCCGTTTCTCACTCACTCGTGCTTCTCTCGAATGGAGCTGGCAGGCGCTCAGGACGCTGCGTTGGTTTCTCGCGAAACTCCGAGTGACTCTGACGCTAGAATCAAAATGGTTTTGCAGCCAGTTTGAGACCGCAACCGACGGGCGGACGGTGAGTAGGGGAGGCGGACGGTAGTAGGGTAAGCGGGCGATAAGTAGGGTAAGCGGACAAAGGGTAGGGGAGGCGGACAAAGGGTAGGGGAGGCGGACGGTGGGACGGGAGAGGGCGCACAAATGGGCCACGAAGACCCATTTTAAGTTCACGAAGACCCATTTTGCTGACCCATTCTGGACAAACAAGGAATAAGTTTTCATGCTAATGACCCAGGCGCCACTACGAGCACGCAATGTAGCACCAGCTTGCTACTTGCCCCACAGCCATTGCCACGATGTCGTGGGTGATATCCCCAACGCTGCGAACCCAACGCACATGGTGATTCCTGATATTGCAGAATCCAGGCTGCAAATTCCTAAATTTTCAGAATGGGTCGCTCCTGAGACGCATTTCCTGCGAGCGGTAAAGCTTGCGGACTTGATCAGAAGAAAACGGGTGCTGGGAGCAGACGTTTACGTGCTATGCTCATCAGGTGGCTGTGTGTGATCTTATGTGGGCTTGATTGACCCTGCAGACTCTCTTAGCTTGCTGAGACGGATGGCCAGCATCTAATGCTATGAGAGTATATTGTGAGGTATACACGTAGTTTGAATCGATTATCTTTGGCCGTGTTCGACTTGCTAAGATAATGCCATTTTGAGGAGATAATACGCTTTCGAAGCAGAATCTCGAGGTCGAACACGAGAAGCTGAGAATCGTACTATCTCGCCAAAATGCGCATTTCCAGCTCGATTTCATAGTACAGGGGGGGCTGAATTTGTGTTCCTTTAGGGCAATACATGTCCAAGCAGCGTGTTAGCATACTTCGCGTCTTAAGTAAGATGGAAAAGAGAAACAGGAAGCGTCGGGCAACTAGATAGGTGGCAAATATGTCTGCGAAAACCCTCGCTTGCCAGTAGATGCTGTTCCGCGTGTCGGACCGAGGGTGCACCTGCCCGCATCAAAGACTCGACGTTAGCGTGTTAACAATCGGCACACCAGGCCAAATCCATGAGCTCGCCTGTAGGAAGGATTGAAATGCTTTGAGGACCGATCATGTAAATATGCTACGAGACCCCGTCTTGGAACTCCAACTTTTACTTCAAAAGTATGTGCTTTTTAACGCACCATGAGGGTTTTCTCTGAGCATGTACTTCGAAGTATATGTTTTATTTCGTGAGTCTCACGCTGGTAACTCGTGGACTGACAAATTGCATCATGCAGTGCACGGCACGCACGCAGATCTAATCGACACTCGCACGTTTAGAAGAGGAAAATATATTGAAAATCAAGCACGTAAGCGTGAAGAGCATCGGCACGGTCTCCGATGCGACATCCTTGGTCTCTGCGGACCGGACCTGGCCTAAGGCCCCTACGCTGCTGCTCCCTTCCTAGAAGGGGTTGGACGTGGGCTCCTCAATCCAGACCCACAGCGTAATGAAGACGAGTCCGAACGCGATCGAGATGGAGCCCAGCACGTTGCCCTGGTCCGTCAGGCTCTCGTAGCTCCAGCCAAAGTACTCCTGGATGCTCATGCGCACGCTCGGCGCCAGCTTGACGGCGATGAACAGACCCATCATCAGACTCGCAAACAGCAGCGATGCGCCGTGCGACGTCTGGATGCTGTTGTAGCCGGCCAGGAATCGAACCACTGACCACAGGACGCCCACCACCGTGCCGAAGAAGATGACTACATTGGGCAGCTCCGCCGTCGAACCGCGGCTTGCACCGCCCGTGTTGAACCACTTGGGCTCCTTGCCCGTGATCTTCCACCAGAACGCCTCCAGCACGGCTGTGCAGTTTGTGAACGCGTACGCGAACCACACCTCCTGCGATCGGATCACATCGTTGTTGTCCACCGTCCGGTTGCTCAGCGCCGACAGTACGCCCTGCACCAGCAGCTTCGGCACCAGTGCGTACACAAGGCGTGCACCAGCCATGTAGATTGGAGCGTAGCCGGAAAACAGGAAGTAGATCGTGATGTAGTAGAACAGGATAGCCGTGATCGAGCCCAACGGGTACAGTGTCGAGTTGAAGTAGAACACACGACGCATGAACTTGTTTGACTTGTGGTACGACGGAATCTGCACCTCAGGCATCTTCCACTCGGGGTCGAAGTACTGCGTCTTTTTGTTCATCAGCGCGATCTGGAAGTTACCCTTGGCCCAACGCTTGCGCTGCGCCAGTGAACCAGCAACAGAGTCAGGGATCAGTCCTTCGGCCAGACGAATGCGCTCTGACGGCTCGCCCTCGAAATCCTTGCGGAAGTACTGCGCCTTCCAGCCCATGGAGCACAGCACCTGACCGGTGTAGCAATCCTCCGTCAGACTACCGTACTGAATGCCTCCGATCGAGTCCAGAGCCTCACGACGGAACATAGCGTTCGTGCCAGCGAAAGAGGCGCAGTCATAGCCGTCCTGACCCGTCTGAATGGCATCGTAGAACGTAGCGTTACGGTGACCCATCGGATCGCCGATCTGGAGTTGAATGCAGTCACGGAAGTACTGCGGCGTCTGCACGAATGCCACCGCATTGTCACGAACGTCGTCAGAATAAGTGTGCAGGGAGGACACATCCTCGCCATCGCCACCCTTGTTGCCAGGGTTGCACTTCCGGCACACACCGCTCTTGCCCAGCTTCGTGTCACAGTTCATGCAACGCATGTCGATCTTGCTCGCGCGAGTGTCGCTCATCGTGCCATTTACTTGGCGACGATGGACCGCACTCTGAACGTGCATAGCATTCTCGAAACAGTCCTTGGAGCAGTAGCTGATCTGCTCTTCAGGGACACCGGCAATTTGGCACGATGCACAACATAGCTTCGCAACAGAGTTGCAACCAATGCCGCAGCAAATGTACTTGGCCTTGTCCTGGCGGTCCTCATCATCGAAGAAGAACGGCAGCGTCGCCAGAATGAACTTCGGGTGAGGCTGCATGTCCGTATCCAGGATGATCAGGTATCGGCCGTTAGCTCCCTCGTTGTACAGGCAGTTGTTGATGTTACCAGCCTTCGAGTAGTGCACATCTGGCTTCACACGGCCGATGAAGGTGACGTGGGGCAGACCTGGGTAGCGATAGTCGTCACGGAACGATCCCACGGCGCAGTCCAAACGGTTCACCACCTTAACGCGAGACGGAGAAGGCAGGTTGGCAGACGAGTGCAGCTTGCGCCACGCGTACACCTCCATCTCTTCGTTGGGGTCGCACACACGGTCGTACATGAACTGAGCGACTTCTTGACGAAGATCACCAGCGGTCTCCAAAATGCCTTTGTTCAACTCCACAGTGGGAACCGGGTTGCCCTTCGCCCACTTGGCCTTGCAGTAACCGTCATCCAGCACCCAGATCTGCAGGAGGTGGGGCGGGTACTGCAGGTTCATGCATGCCATCAGCGTGTCGATGGTCTCTTCGGCAGGCTCGGAGTAGTGACACAGCAGCACGTCCACCTTGGGCCACAGCTCATCAGGCACAGGTGGCTCGAACTCGTCAAAGTAGTGAGCTCCACGGCGAACGGGTTTCCACATGCCGAGGTAGTACAGGATACCGAGCGCAAACGTCAGAATCTCAGCGAACAGCATAGCAAAGTACGAAGCCCACTGCGGGATAGGTGGATCCCGGAAGCAAACCACGTTCTCGACATCAGCGACCTGCACGTACCATTTCGGCGGCGTGAACCAGCCGCTGAAAGGCTCGCTCGCGCACCGCAGCGTCTCCAGCGACGTGCTCGTGATGGTGGCGCAGTCCACTTCCAGGCGAGAAGCGTCGCACGGCTCCAAGCCGATCACGAACCAGAACACGATTGCCAGCAGCTCCACGACGCCAGCGATCAGGAACACGAAGTAGAAAAAGCGGTACGTCTGGTTGCCCTTCATCAAGTACTTTCGGACGTTGGGCAGTTTTCGCTCGATGATGTTGCCGGCCCCGTTGGCCACAATGGCTCGTTCCACGCCCTGGAACCACATGCGGTACTCCTCGTCCGTCTCGGGACATAAGACCCACACACGGCGCTTGGTGTGCACCTCGAATCCCTTGTGCGGCAGATCGAGACGCGCACACGGACGCAGCTGCAGTGCGTCCTTCAGCTCGATGGCGCCGACCACCAGATCGGCGTTACGGGTCGTGAAGTACTGACGGCACTCGAGGTGCGAGTGGAAGTAGTAGATTTTGGCCTTCTCGAGCGCAAAGTAGCGGCGCTTCCAACTCTTGTGGATGGGGCCCTTGATCGTGCGCTTGCCCTGCTTGTGCATGTAGCCGTGCACCGAGATGATGTTGTCGCGCTGGCCGCCGAGGCCCACGGCGTCCGAGACGTTCATGGGCGGCAGCGCCGGGCCGCGCGGGTCCACGTAGCCCTGCTGCGGCACGGGGCGGCCTTCCTGCGGGTAGAAGCCGGCGCCGCCGTCGTTGTCGCCCGTGGCGGGTGTGCCGTGCAGCTCGTAGTCTTCGTGCTTCATGAGTCCCTGCTTGTCGTTGCCGAACATGCTTCTACACGGCAGCGAGCCTCCCTCACGCGCTGGGTGCCTGTGTGGTGTGGGCTCTGCCTCCGCGTTCCGTGCTTTAGTCTCCTCGCGAAGAAGCGCAACTGGCATTCGATGCCGAGGAGCCGGCGCCGAGGCCTGAAACCCCTGCCAATCCGTTACGGCGCAAACCACTTGGATTCTCTATGCCAGGTGGAATCGGACATAAGCGAGGACGGAAGACCCGTCTCGTATCCCAGCGGGGTAGGGGCGGCGGACGGTAGCGGACGAAAATGGGTGCGGCGTACACTGGTACATTGTACCGCTACTGAATTTTGTGTACCCATTGACGACGAAGCTGAAGCTGCTGTCGCCTTCCACCCCATGGCCACTTGATTGACGACGAGGACGAGACGGTGATCGTGAGATCCGAAGTGTGAGATCCGAGTGCGTCTCCGCGATTCCGTGCTGTGACTCACAGCCTGTGAGATGCGCGATGTGAGATTCCACCCACCCAGCGGCACTGAGCCATCGTTTCTGGCGGATTTCAAATTCATTGCGCGTTCGAGCTGCTCATGGCCGTTCAAACGCGAAGTGGAGCTTCCATTACATGTTCTGAAGCGTGTCCATCGCAACCCGTTAGCTACCGCATTGCAAACTGCATTCGCCAGGAACGCCACGCTATCTCACTAGTGTTTTCGCGCGCTGTCTGTTCGAGTTGAGTTCAGCCTCAACAAACTTCTGTCCTTGCCAACAACAGGCTTTGTTGTGTTTTCCAGGGACGAATAGTAGCCGAGAGTATTGATGTTCTGGTGACTTGGAAAAATGAAAAGTGAGTGACTTGGAGAGACCGTGAGTCTGGTGCTCACCAGCTCGAGTTCTCCAAGATCAACTCAAAGAGCCTGTCGTGGACAGCCTGACAGACCGATGAGAATGTACATGTAACCGTACCAAAGGGAAACATGCAGTTGGGCTTACTAAATCCTAATACAGCTCGGTAAGGCAGTCCTTGCTCACCAGCACCACACAGCTGCACCCAGTGTCCTCGGCTGGCGGCCGTCGGACGCATGCGGGTCCTTCTGTGATCTTCACTTCGACATCACTCAGCGTCTGAGCCTGCCGCTCACTGCCAGATCCGGATGTCTTCGACAAGCTTGAGGTTTTACTATAATACCAAGCTGAAAGCCCGCACAATAATGGAGCCTAAGCATCTCGCGGCTGCAAGGGCACAACAATGAAAAAAATCGGATTTCATCTCTGACTCATGTATCTTGTGCTTAGTAATGACTCGCGGGATCAACATGGATCAAATTTTGCCACCGAGTGACGGGTTGCGGACTCGGCAGGCAACAACAAGAAGATGTCCTTACCGATTGAAGCTCCAAGTTGCTCGTCATTGTCAATTGGATCAGCAAGAAGCCCCACACTTTCATCGCTACACGCTCTAGGCAACAAATGTTTCAATCTTTCATTTACGTGTGTGTACCTGTTTGCCTACCCTTCGGTCGGAAGCCCACGGGTCTACTGCTGCTCTACGACTTAACGGCCAAGTTCATGAGATGCTCCATAAACACCTTCAGACTCACATCGTCCGTAAAGATGACCTCACCCTGGCCGTCCATACTGTTGTGCGTGACGCTCGGGTTCAACTTTGCCATGAGGAAACGCGACTGCGACTTGTGCTGGTCGCACACTACGTAACGCGGAACGGGGAAGCGGGAGTCCATGATAAGCTGTGCGTCGGCCTGCGGAGCCTCCAGCAAGTTCTTGAAGTTCTCGTGCGCCGGGTCTTCGTGGAACTTCTGGTCTCGCCACGCGGCGATCGTGTCGCCGTGGAAGACCACCACGTAGAAGAACGAGTCCAGCAGCAGGATTGTGTCCGACCGCACGCTGGCAGCATCCAGTAGCGCCGGCACGGGCGGCCCGTTGAACGAGTACGACAGCAGCGACGGCTGAATCATCACAAGCGAGTTCGTCGTGCTCTCGCGCAGCAAGCAGTGTCGGTAGTATGAGCTCTCATCGGGTGAGTAGCCGAATACGGTCAAGAACTGTGAACGGCGCAGGTGGAACATGAACTGTGGGAAGATAGCGAACTCGGGTGACAAGCGGAAAGATGAAGGATCGTCCTTGCGGTAATCGGCGAAACGGGCGGCCAAACGAATGAGCGAGCGATCGATCCAACGCATGATGTCCAGCTGCTCCTCACCCTGCTCGGAGCGGTGCACAGCGATACGTGCCAGCAGCACGGCGGCAGCCTCCTGGTCGAAGCCACGACCCAGTGTGGCGGTGTCGTTCGGATCCACCGTCCACGGACCACAGATCGTGGTCACGCGTGTGCGATAGCGGCCGCTAGCGTGCTGGTATCGAGTGATAAGCTGAATGTAGCGCGCCTTACCGGGGGCCAACGGTGTCTGGTTAGAAATGTCAAAGTAGATGGCAACGGTAGTGTTGGGGTCAATGCCGCCCATTGACCAGGCGTTGGTACCGCCCACACCGATCTCGACCTCGGACACGTTCTTCGGAGCAGCACCCTGACGCTTCAGGGGCGCGCAAGGACCGATGGCACCCGCAACCTTAAACTCGCGACTTGTAAGAACCTCCACTGAGGCGGCGAAGGCCATCGTGAGCTGGTCCTTATCGCAGTCGGCGGCTTCATCAGAAAATTTGCTAAACATGCGACGGAATGACTCGCGGAAGACGGACTGACCGAACGAATCGGCAAGTACGATCACACCACCAGTCTTCTGTACACAAGCTGCCATTTCCATCACACCACTCTGATCTAGGGAGCACGCAAAGATATCCACCACGTGGCTCGAGGCCACACAGCGAGCCGCCAAGTCATTGTAATGCACCAGCGCCTTCTTGGTGAGCGGGGCCTTGTCCTTTTGCAAGTCTGTGTGCGAACGGATATCCTCCTTGCGGTCACGACTGACAATGGCACCCGGGCCGACCGTAGGGGGTCCTCCGACGAACATCATGATGCGAGCGCCCTGACCACGGAACGTAGCTTCGAGAAGTCCCACGCACACCGACATGGCCACACCCGTGCAGCGCTGCGGGCGCTGGTCCGCAGCCACCGGCCACGGGTCACGCTGCAGGTCCTCCAAGATCGACTCGAGCGTGAAACCGCACTCGAACACCGGTAACAGGAAGCGTGCCGAGTTGCTGGTCTGTTGCTGAGGTTGCTGGGGTTGTCCAGGTATTTGCTGTTGCTGCTGCTTGCGCGTGGCTGCCAGGCCGAGCATGTCGTACACCTGCTGCGCCGTGAAGTCCTTGTTGCCACGGAAGACGTGCGACTTGGGCACCTCCGGGAATCCGAGCTCGTGCACGTGCACCATGGTGCCGAACGTGACGAGACCGATGAGTGCATCGGGCGGCAGCTGGTTCAGCGTCTGCTGGATCGAGTCCTTGAGCTCCTCAAGCTCCTCCTCGGGAACGCACGTGTCAATACAGAAGACGAAGACGGGGGGTCCGGCCTGACGGTTCTGCAGCTCGTACTCGAGCGTCGTGTACTGCGGGATGAGCTCGGCCGGCAGGTTTTCCTGTGTAATATTCTCAGCGTAGTGCGGCGGGAAATGGTTGCGCGTCACGCAGAACGGGCACACCCAGAGCTTGGACACGAAGTCCACCTGGCAGAAGGGGTTGAGCACGGCAGCACAGGCCTTGCAGTGAATGGGGTCGTACTCCACAGCGGGCGGCATACCATCTATTGGCTTCAGTGGCTGGTACAGACAGCCCGTGGGCATGACACAGCGCGTCTGCTCCAGCTTGGTGCAGGGCCACGAGTTCCACGAGAACCGCACGCCGTCCTTGGCCTCCATGCCGTGGAAGTCCCACTCCTGGGGCTGCATACCTGGCTGGTATCCGCCTTGTTGCTGTCCGTATTGGTCGTACCCGCCCTGTTGCTGCTGGCCATATTGGTCGTAGCCTCCTTGTTGAGCGTATTGCTGCTGCTGGTCGTAGCCACCCTGTTGTTGGGCATACTGTTGCTGCTGCTGTTGGTCGTAGCCTCCCTGTTGCGCGTACTGCTGCTGCTGGTCGTACTGCTGTTGAGGTTGCTGGCCGTAGCCTTGCTGCTGGTCGTAGCCGCCCTGCTGCATCGTCGCCAGAGGTCTTCGCCTGGAGGGGGAAGTTGGAGATTAGATCCGTGAGGCAGCGCCACGTTGCGGTGTGTGGCCTACCAAACTATGGTGTGGTACACGTCATGGTGTGGATAGATGGCTACACCGAGGGTAACTGCCTTCGAAGAGGTGCATGTGGGCTGCTTGGATCCATTGGCACGATTGCAGTCTGTCGGGGTGTGCACGGCGCTGGAGGCCGCCGAGGTGAATAGTTTACGGTTTATTTGGTGTGTGCGCGGAGCGCTTCATCTTATATATGTGTATGTGGTTGCTGCTTCTGCAAACAACCCTCCCTTAGTGCTACCTACTACGCTTACAAACTACTGCTATCAACGACGACGGTCAATTCACGGGCATGTACTGCTTGCTCTCGATGCGGCGTTCCTCCCGCCGCCGGCGCAGAAACGTCGCAACTCTCGTGAGGCTCACGTACATGCCGATAACGAAGAACGGCAGCACGAAGACCCATGTGAGCGGGTGTGCCAGCACCTCCGAGAGGGCGGATGAGGGTCCTCCCGTCTGTACGTGGTTGACGGCCAGGGCGTCGCCGGAGCGCAGCGCGTGACCTGCGCCTCCGTTGTGGTGTCTTGAGTAGTAGATGTTGATCTCCATGGATGAGTCATCGTTCACACCGTCCTCGTCGCCCAATGCCATCTTCTCAGCCGGCACGGACGCCGCCATCGTGGGCGCCACGGCGTCGGCCGACAGTGTGTTCACGCAGTCCACGGACAGCACGTCGGCGTGCGTGGCCATACAGAGCCGCACCTTGCGTACGGCCTCGACGATCTTCCTGGGCTCCACCTTGTCCGGCGCCTCGCGCAGTAGCGCCACCACGTTGGCCTCCCTCTGGCAGTACGCAGCCACGTCCTGTGCGCACGCGGGTCCCGTCGCGATGTCGCTCTTCGTCTTGGGCGCCACTGGCGTCTCCTCGGCGGTGGCACTCGGCGTGACGTCCGTCCGCAGCGCCCGCGCCTTGATCATCGGGTCCTGCTGCTGCTGTTTGCTTAGCGCCTCCTGCGGCTGCATCGTGCTGCTTGGAAGAATCGCTCTCGCGTGGAAATGTCGTCGAATGGCTGGACTACTCAATGACGCTTCGAGGCGGCCGTCTGCTGTCATCGCCGGTCTCTTTCCCGCCATTACGAAAGTGCGAGCGAGGAGCACGAATAAGTAATCAATCGGCATTTCCGATAAAACTCAGTATATCGGTTTATAAGGTACTGGAGCGTTTCATGTTGTATTTGCACTTCCAATTCCCTCCATATCCTTATCTCCCTCCCACACTGCATGCGATCGTTCAAAGAGACGACGCGGGCATCTGATATCCCGCCGCTCGCTCTCTTGAAGACCCGATCCGCGGCCGGAGCGCTTCTCACGTTGGCTCGCGCCATAGGCCGTTCCTCGGCGAGGATAGCCTCCGGTGCGGCCGTCAGATGGCTGCGCCATTTCGTGAGACGATCGCGCGCGCGAGCGAAAAAACTGTCAAAGCCGCCGCCGTAGATATGCATCTTCCAGGCGGCGGCCACTTCAACCTGTCGTGCTCGCACATCGGGCGAGTGCTTCTCCGACCGAAATAGAGCGCGCGACGTGGCGCTCGGCCCAGCTCAGCTCAGCGCCAAATGCGTCAAGTCCTTCATCAACTGCGTCGCGCGATCGCATTTTTGCCATGCCAGCGACCGGAGCTGTTACCGCTTGTGCGACATGTGGCGTGTGTTGCGCACACCAACATTGGTGTAGCACACACGAGATATCCGGTGCGAGAAACCTTCGCTTCAATCACGATGAGCAGGACCCTGGCGACGGCGGAAGTGGACGAGCTGCTCCGTCTGCTGTGGCCGACAGCTGCAGGCGGTGGCGCCTCCGACGACGCGCAGCGCTGGCACCAACAGGGCTTCGAGTTCCAGGCGCCGCAGGGCTTCCCCATCGGGCTCGTGCAGGGCCACGGCGGCCCGTGCGGCGTGCTGGCGGCTGTGCAGGCCGAGATGCTGCGGCTTTTCCTGTTCGTTCGGCACCACGAGACACTTCAGAGCGGCGACTGTGACCTGCAGCAGCTTCTACAACAAGAGCGACTGGCGGAGGACAAGACAGCGAGGCAGAAACTGCTGGCTGAGGCCATGGCCTCTCTGCTGGTGCAGTGTGCAGGCGACGAGCAGCTAGTGCGCGTGGTGGTGCAGCACTCGGGGGATAACGATCGGGCGATGTATCTTGAGAGCACCATGTCAGTGCCAGCGACGCAGACTGACGCCCCGCCAGAGCAGTTGGTGGCGCTGCTGCAGCGGGAAATGCCGTCGTTCTGCAGCCCTCACGGCGTCATCAACTTCACGTTCAGCGTGTTGCGGACTAAAGGAGTCACCGCCGTCCGCGATGAAATGGACGATCCTGCGAACACTCTGACGGGGGCGTTTGGACACTGTACGCAAGAGCTGCTGAACCTGCTGCTCACGGGCAAGGCCGTGTCCAACGTGTTCGACGGGAGCGTCCCCATGGGCGAGACGGGGCTTTTCTTGCACGGCGTGCCGCGGCGGGCTCGAATTGGCTACTTGACACAGTTGGAGGCACTACGCTATTGTCAAGTAGGCAGTTACTACAAGTCACCGGTATTCCCTGTGTGGGTACTTGGAAGCTCGTCACACTTTAGCGTCGGGTTCGCGCTGGATGCCCGCGTGTGCGAGGAATCGGCCTGTGAACAGCTTTTCCAGCGTGTGCAGCGCGGTTTCAAAGCATTTGACCCAATGGAAACGGGTTTTATGCAGATGTCTTCGCTGTCGGAGTCAATGAACCAACTTGGCGTGTCACCTGACATTCTCTCAAATGAGTACAAAATGGCGCGACTATTGGCACGGCTAGAGTTGTCTAATGGCGCCGGCATCGTGCTGTGGGATGAGTATTGGAAAGTTATTTCGGTGCTGTTGAACACCAACAACTTTGAGCTTGCGCTATCGGGAAGCTTTGGCTCCAACTCAACATCAGAAACACGCCCTCCACTTCAACGGTCAGATTCTGACCTTGCTCGAGAGCTGCAGGCGCAGTTTGATGCTGAAGAGAGTGGTGGTTCTGCTACCCCTGCCGCAGGTAGTTCAAACCCAAGTCAACCATCACCATCGCAACCAGAGACAGCTCAACTTCTTTCGTTTGACTGGTTCTACTACAATGGATTGGGAAGTAACGGCGATCACAGCAATGGGCGGCGCCCTCAATTGTCGAAGTGCCGAGTGACGCTCGAAGAGAAAGCAGAATTTATTGGTATATCGGTTCCTATTGAGACCCCCGGGAGTAGTGGCGGTCATGGTTCCCCTCCCCTCGAAGAAATTATGAAGACGAAGTGGCTAAGTGCGCGAATTGATTGGCTCGGATCTCCTATTCCCAGTATTGATTAATTTTTGAGTGGGCTATTGGTTGCGTGGCGATCACTCGTGATCATCATTTTTTTTAATGTGCACCCCCCTCCAGGGTTGCAGACTCAATTCGAACGTATCCATATGGTATGTGCAGTCCTGGGACTGGTTCATGATTTCTTTGCATATTTCTCGATGGTTACGAGCTACGATGATCTCAAGTTGGGTAGATACTTTCCTGGACATAAATTGCTACTGTAGTAATGTCCATCAAATAGGATGAGAAACACGAGATACGTTGCGATCTGACCCGTTGTGCAGCACTATCCATATATATATGGCTTTATCGTTATGAACTTCCTCGTTTCAACAGTCGCGCCATCACCACTTCAGTCCAAAATTTGCGTCGACAGACTCACAAAATGTCAGCACACCAGGACGGAGCACCCTATGCGGCAGGAGGTATCGACATGCTCGAGGATGCGTCCAGTATTGCCGATCTTGTGCTCGGAACGGATGACGTACATGTGCCCGCCGATACGCATTCGGATCAAACAGCCTGCGGCCACCACGGGGATAGCAAGGAGCAACCACCACGTGATTACGAAGTTCAAGTGTCACCGCTGAGATCTACGGCTCGAGCATCAAACGGTCCCCGACCTTCAGTGACGGAGCTAGCTGTGCTTGAGGTGGCCACATTCCATGACGTATTTGGGTCCCTTGGAGTGCCTATGATCGTTGTCTTCCTGCTCTCAGCAGTATGGACATTCACATTGGCCTACATCCAAGTGCACGCAACTGGGATGGCGAACGCCGTGATGAACACAACTAACTTTGACAATGGAGAGTTCTGGCTGCTTCCTCGTCCAGATGATGCAATTGTCATTTCATCAGTATTGATGCTTTCGCTGTTCGGAACCGGCTACACCAGCCTAGCAATTATGGTGGTGTTTTTCTATCGCGTGGGTCATGAGGGGAACATAAACACTGACGCAACGAATTCAAATGATTTCGCTGGTGTAAGTGAGGTGTGTGCCGTGGAGGATTCACGCGCAGCAAATCAGAGCAAAATTGGCAATTTTGTTGAATGGCTGAAGTACAAGTGCAGCGTCCCAAACGACATTCGCGACCATTATTATGTAAGTCATGCCTCGACGTTTACTCTAGATTATTTTTTCATGTTCATTGCAAATACCTTACTTAAGTACTGGTTTGAAGGTTGCAATGCTCGACCTCCCCAAGCTGATTTTCCAGACGACAACACTGACCACTTACCTTAGGCTTGGATTTCCAACAGCTATCATTTATCTGTATTCTGTATTGCTGCTATGTAACTGGTTCGTGGCTTGCTATCGATCTCAACGCTACGTGGTGGATCCAGACCTCATCATCGCTCGCCTCTACTACACCTACGACCTATTCTTTGCCGTGTTTGCACCATTAGTGGTTCTCGTTTATTTCATCCAGACATTTGAATTCAACCGTGGCGAGTTCGCAACGAAGATGGAGACAATCCAAGGTGGATCGTATGACACAATTGCTAGGCTCTTCGGGGACCCATCCCAGATATCGAGTTTTCGGAACGCATTTCACTACTTACAGTTCTCTACTGGCGACTCGCTGTTTTTCAAGTCGGCACTCAACCTTCTCTCATTATACAAATGGCGAAAAATAATCCTGACGCTGATTCACAACCACCACGAGCGCCGTCTAGAACGGGAACGCAAGTCACAAGTTCAGCCATTACCCTACGAGAGCAAACCACGGACTCGTTCGCTGAGCCTTAAAGCGGTCATCGCCAAGAAGATCGAAGCGTCGACACTTAAGCCCAAGTTGGGAAAGCATTTCGTCCCCAAGATTCTACTCTCCTTGATCTTCTTCGTCGCCGGCTCTGCTATTTTCGTGTATTCCATCGGGTCTGTGCGCTCAAGCCATGCAGTGTGTAGCAAATTTGACAAATGCGTCGTAGCGAGCTACCGGTGGAGTTTCGGAGTCGAGCATTGTCCGTGTTTGGTCTTCGCAGACCGTCAAACAGCACCTCGAACGTACGCCGAGTGGACGGACCCCGAGGATACGACGTCTAAGTTGGCCGAGCTTGCTTTCGCGGGCGAGCTGCGCATCGTCCAGATCGTTAATCGAGCTGTGCCCGAACTACCCCAGGAGCTGCGAAATTGCCACCACTTGGAGCAGCTCATTTTGGTGTACACGAAGACCTTGCGGCTACCAGAATGGATGTCCGAGTTCGGCGAGCTTGAGTATTTGTGAGTTTACGCGTGTTCATGTGTGGTGTTTTAGAGTTTATCTTGTATGGAGTATGGGCCTAACACGTTTGAATGATTTATTCTTTACGAACTAGTCATTTGGAAGGAGACTACACCAGCAAACGACTCCAAACAGTACCCGCAGGAATTTTCGACCACATGCCTCACCTCACGTTCATTCATTTTGGCGGTATCCCAGACGTGGAGGAGCTCCCTTCAGTCTCAGCACTCGTCAATTTGCGGTATTTGACCCTTGCCATTGTGAACTCGTTGGAGAAATTTCCTAGTTTCGACGGCCTGTCCAAGCTCACCGCCCTGAACATTGTCGAAGCGACAAGGGCCAAGACGCTTCCGTCGCTGACCCCACTTACGAGCCTCAAATCACTGGGACTGCGCTATCGGACTGGCGTGTGCTGCAACGGGTTTATCACGGGTTCGTGCGACACCACTTCCTTCCAGTGTGCGCCAAAAGCGGGCGAGAAATATCCCATGACCTGCGTCGCTGAGCGCGCATCCGAAGAAGACAAGGCCATTCTCGACACGTACGACGCAACTGCAATTTGCCCGAACGCTTTCGCGTACGACTTGGAGTCGGCAGCTCCGACCAAATACACGTCCGACGAGTTGTGTGGCAGTACGCTCTACAAGGAGTGTTACCTGAACGGAATACAAGGTATCTGCTTCAACACAAGGATGATGGTGATCAGCTGCGTGACCCAGGCAGCGTACATTACGATGCGACAGCTTCAGATCGAGCGTAAGGTGGGAGATCCTTGCAGCACGGAAGTGGAAGCTTGGCTGGGGTGCAAGTAAGCGATGCAGGCAAACAAATCTACTAAGTATCTATAATCTCGAGCCTTTATGAATAGGACCGCAAACGTGAGTTAGATCGAAGTCTTTATCATTTTTTACCAACAACGTATAATAATTAATCGGTCGAGACATAGTGTTGCTCAAGTGGAACCGGCGACGCACTCTGTA
>KV742741.1:0-10560 GCA_000468175.2 Phytophthora cryptogea
GCAAGCGACTGGAGCCGGTGTGGACGCGTGTGGCCAAGACGCTGCCGTCGCTCCACTACGGACAGCAGGTTCGCGTGGCGTCTGTGGACTGCCAGGCACACCCGCAGCTCTGCATGAAGCAGTTCATCCGCGCGTACCCGACCATTCTCTTCTACAAGGACGGCGATGTGTCCCCTGTTGAAATGTACTTTGGCGACCGTACCGTGGAGGCGTTTGTGGACAAGTTCAAACAGCTTATGGCTGGTGAGGTGGACGCGGTGGAAGCCCGTAAGAAGGAGCTGTTCGAGCAGGACAAGAAGGCTGCGCACGAACAGGGCAGGGCTGTCGCTCGCTCCGCCGTCGGCCCCGAAGGCTGCCGTCTGTACGGCCACCTGTACGTGAAGCGTGTACCCGGTAACTTCCACGTGCACCTGGCCAACCCTGCGTACTCGATGGACTCGTCGCTGGTGAACGCGTCGCACACGGTGAACGAGCTGTGGTTTGGCGAGCACCTGGCGCCGGGTGAGATGTCCAAGTTGCCGCGTGACGCACAGACGCAACTGTACACGCACCGCCTGGACAACCAGGACTTTACGTCGTTCTACAAGAACCACACGTACGTGCACTACATCAAGGTGGTGACGAACTCGTACGTGCAGAGCGATGAATCGGAGGTCAACGTGTACAAGTACACAGCGCACTCGAACGAGTACCTGGAGACGGACGACCTGCCGTCCATCATGTTCCGCTACGACCTGTCGCCCATGTCGGTGCGCATCTCGGAGGACTCGGTGCCGTTCTACCACTTTCTCACGTCGGCCTGTGCCATCATCGGCGGCGTCTTCACGGTCATTGGCATCGTGGACCAGGTCATCCACCAGACGGCGCGCGCGTTGAACAAGAAGGTGCTGTAAGAGAAGTCATTTGGGAAGGAAATTGCCAGACCTTAGAGCTGCTTGGATTGAATACGGTTAGCAACTCCTTTCAAAACGCTACTACGCTGCCAAGATGGACAGGACGCCATGTGCCTTCACGTTCCTATTATGCGTTCTCATAGTCCCCCGTCTAATCCGATCGAAACGGATTCAACAGGGAACCTACAACACCGCCTTCTTTCTTACGGCGCCGTCCGAATCAGTCCCTCCATATTCTAATCCGACACGACCAAACCAGTATAATGGAGGAGGACGCGCCGCCGCCGTCCAACAACATTTGGCACGTGGACTACAATGCGACGGTGGCCAAGGACGCGGCCATGGGCTGGCAGGGCATGGGCTTCGTCTTGGGCTTCAACGGCGTCATGTTCCTCGTGGCGCTCGCCGTGTTCCAGGCCGGCGCGCGCAGCACGCGCTTCAGCCTCTTCCGCTTCGGCTCGAGCTCCATTCTGTCGGCCAGGGCGCAGGAGGCGGCCCAGTTCACACTCAAGAAGTGGGGCGACTTGCTGTGGCGCACACCAATTCGGGACACGGACGTGGAGATGCGGCTCGGGCCCGAAGGGACCTTCTACCTGCTGTATCAACAGTACACGGCGCGCTTTCTGGGCGCGCTCAGCGTGTTCGCCATGCTGCTGCTGCTGCCGCTGTACTTGACCATTGGCGCCAACGCCATGCAGCAAGTGGAAGCGGCGGCGGAGGCGGCGGTCAAGGGGATTGAAGGCATTGCAGACGGCTCGGGAAGAGCTGCGACGGACTTCTGGAGCTTGGACGAGCAGAGTGCGGCGGGCAGCGGCAGCGCAGAGGATGACGACAACAAGTGGTGGTCCTTTGCACACGCCACGATCCGAGTCATGCCGCACGAGTCGCCGTACCTTTGGGTGCCCGTCGTGACGTGCTACTTGACGACGCTGGTGTTTCTCGTGTATTATCGACAGCTGAGCGCGCTGGCGACCATCCCGACGCACAATTCCAGGAGAACGCACAGGGCAGGGGGCAGTTTGATGGAACGCTCGTCATCGATGATGTCCAACGCCACGAGTGTGGCCACGACAGGGCAGCCAGCGGGAGAAGGAGACAAGAACGTGAATGGAGGAGAGGAAGTCGTGACCCCCGAGGTGGTTGCTTCGCCCACAAAGCCGGCGGAGACGGAGGACCCTGAGAAGCAGCCGCTGCTCGCTAAGGAGAAGGAGAAGGACATTGTCGTGCTGGAAGAGCAGAAACCCACGACGCCCGAACGCACGCATCTCATCGGAATGCAGCCTTCTGCACTCAGCAACAGGTCGCTTTTTGTCAATCGCGGACTGCCCAAGAACCTTCGTGAGCAGCGAATGCTGCGCTTGTTGGACGAGGTGTTCCCAGGGTATGTTGAAGACGTAAGCGTCGTGTTCAATTTGGCCGAGTTTCACGGTCTTCAGGCACGCCGCCGTCGTGAGGAAACGGAGCTGGCACGTATGAAGATTCTACATGAGCGTGAGTTGAACGGGGAGAAGCCCTCGTGGTCCCTCCGGTTGCTGCCGGGCGGCGTGATGATTCCGTCGCTTCGATTGCTGCTAGGCAACTTGCTCTGTTGCTTTAGGTGGTGCTCGAAGCCGGTTCCGATGGAAGAACAAGAGCAACAGCTTGAAAGTCACATCAATGAGCTTCGAGAGAAGGAGGCAATGTGCCTGTCCCGCATCTTGCATGAAAACAAGGGCGCAGGACGCGCATTTGTGATCTTCAAGTCAGCGAGACTTCGTGCAAGATTCGTACGCCGCGTTCGCAACCAAAGCATTACTTCCATTTTGGCTCGTTTCCCGGAGCATGCGCAGCCTAGATTGGTGCGCTACGTACGCGAGCTAGGACTTACGCGGTGGCAGCTGGAAGCAGCCCCTGAGCCCGATGATATTGACTGGCAGAGCGTGTCGTTCCCGTTTGCTAAGCGCACAGTTGTGGTGCTGCTTGTGAACGTGTGTATTCTCGTGGTGCTGCTGCTGTTCACGTCACCGATCGCAGTGACGTCCGCCATTTCTAGCAGCTCGTCCTACTCAACGGGTGCTGCTCAGTCGTTATCGGACCTTGTGGCACAGCTGGGCGACCTGGTGAAGAAGGTGTCGCCTCACATGGCCAAATTACTTGCAAACTATATCCCCACTCTTATCCTGGTGATGATCAACGCCGTGCTGCTGAACGTGCTACAAATTGCTGGGCGTATCCAGCCCATTTCAACGGACTCGGCCAAAGAACGGTTAATCTTGCGAACGGCCTCCGTGTACTTGATTTTTAACACCATTTTCGTACCCAGCCTGGCATTCATGTCGATCGATGCCGTGCTTCTGTATCTCGAGGACGATGGCGAGGTGCTGGGTATGCTTGGTACACTTTTCCTGCACAACTCCGGTATTTTCTACGTGGACTATGTGCTTCAGCGCTGCTTTTTGGGAACGGCTCTCGTGCTGCTACGCGCCACTGAGTACGTCAAATTCTCGTGGGCGAAGCCGCGCGCGTTAACCCCCCGTGAACAGGTTCAGGCGGTGGAGGCCGATCAATTTTATACTGGGACGCAGACAGCCATGCAGATCAGTACCTTGACGATCGTGCTCATGTTCAGCACCGTCGTTCCTCTGATTCTGCCACTGGGCACGCTCTACTTTGTGATGCAGCATGGCGTAGACAAGTACTCGCTACTGAATGTGCGGCGTCGCATTAAGGGACGCGGTAGCATTGCTCGTACCGCCACCCACGCGACTTGTGTGAGTCTGCTGCTGTACCAGGGTGCCATGAGCGGCTTCATTCTCGAGCGTGGCACCACGACGCAGAGTGCCGCCGTGCTGGTGCTGCTCATGGGCACGTACATTGTCGTGCTGTGGGGATACGTCCGCGACAAGGAGGAGCAGCACCACATGATCGCTCGTAGCGGCCACAGCTGCCTGGAGCACAGTACGAGTCTCCAGAGCTCCGGCTTGACGACCAAGGCGTCCGAGTTCCCGCTGAGCATGCTGAACTCGAGTCTTCAGCCGCTGGACGAGAGCGAGCCCAAGGACCACGAAGAAGCCGGCGAACTCGGCGAGCCAGAGGAGCCTCCCACTGGCGACGAAGAAGTCCCCGCCGGTCCGAGCCCTCCTCGACGGCCTCTTGTGACACTGAGCGAGTCGTCTGCTCTGCTCATGTTCCCGACAAGCAGCGACGCGGACCTGCTCACGGGGCTGGACGCCGACTCGAGCGACTTGTACCGTGAGCCTGCACTACGCAAGTCCATGCGCATGAGTTTCGGGCCGCAGGATCTCGGCGACTACGGCACCTGGCGCCAAGTCTAACGTACGTAGCGCAGTCAATACACGTTCCTAGTTCACTTCAACATGGACACTTAAAGCGTCCACCTATGTACACCACACAATTTTCATGTCCGCCACACCACATTCCCCCTCAGATACTTTCTCCACATAACTCAAGACCAGGCAGCATGGAGACCGAGTGGCACACTCTGGGCAAGGTGCAGTACCAGAAATGGACCGCGTACGGCATGAGTTGGGCGGCCGAAGGGATCACGGACCTGCGCGACTTCGTGGCCGCCTGCGCGCCCTTCGGGGGCCCCGTGGCGCTGCTGCGCGACCCCAAGAAGCTGGTCAAAGTGTCGTCGGACGCGCCGCTGGCTCGGCAGCTGCTGCTGTTCAATGCGTGCGGCCACAAACTGGGCGCCGTGGACTGGACGCCCTTCGAGGACAAGCGGGAGACGCTCGTGGGTATGACGTGGACGGATGAGCTGCGACTGCTCTGCGTCTTTGCCACTGGCAGTTGCGTGGCTTTCAGTATGACGGGCGACGAGGAGACGCGCTTCTCGCTGCTGCCGCCAGGCTCCAAGGACAAAGTGGCTACATTTGAAGCGTGGGGCGGTGGTCTCGTGGCTCTGACAGAGAAGATGGCGCTCGTGCAGGTGCTGGACGTGGACTCGGTGCGTCCCAAAGTGTCGCTGCTGCCGGACTGCGGCCTGTCGGACGCCAACCCGCCCACGTGCATGGCCGTGCTGCAGCCCAAGTTCCTCAAGAGCATTTACCCGGAAGTGCTGCTAGGGACGACCAACCGGTCGCTCGTGGTTGTGAGCAAGGACGGAGGGGCACAGGATATGAAGCTGCAGGAATCCATCGCCGCCCCCATTTCGGCTGTGGCTATTGCTCCAAACGGACTCTTCATGGCACTATTTAGCCAAGACGGTATCCTTACGGTACTGAACACTATGATGGACAAGAAGATCTTGTCCTTTGATACACAGAGCAAGGCCAGCCCCTTGAGCATGTGCTGGTGTGGAGAAGACTCGGTGCTCATGTATTGGCCCAGTGCAGGCTTGGTCATGGTGGGACCGTATGGATCGTGGCTGCGGTTCCCCTACTCGGAGAGTATTGTGCTGGCTCAGGAAGTGGATTGTTGTAGAGTATACAGCGCGTCCTCGCACGATATTGTGCTGCGTGTACCGACGTGTGTGGAGAATATCAAGGGCGTTGGGTCGACGGCACCCGCAGCGATGTTGTACCAGGCACTGGATGCGTTCGACTCGGGAGACGCCAAGGCTGATGAGCACATTCGGTTTATCTTGAGTCAAAATGCACTGGAGGACGCGATCAAGGATTGCGTAGACGCTGCTGGCAGTGAGTTCGACTACGCCTCACAGACCACGCTGCTGCGTGCTGCATCGTACGGCAAGTGCTTTGTGGACTCGGCCATGGACGCCTCTTCAGCGCTACCCGGGGGCGCTGGAACTGGAGGTGGCAATGCTATGGTGGACGCCGAAATGTTCGTGGACATGTGCCGCAAGATCCGCGTGCTCAACGCGCTCCGTCAGCAGGAAGTTGGATTCCCCCTTACGGTGACGCAGTTCGACCGTTTGACAGCGGAAGTAGTGGTAAGTCGCCTTGTGGCCATGCGTCACCACTTTTTGGCCCTCAAGATTTGCGAGTATATGAAGATTCCGACGGACCGTGTGCTGGTGCACTGGGCCTGTGAGAAGGTGAAGGCGGCCACAGACGTCTCGGATGAAGAGCTGGTCGCACTTGTGCGCAAGAAACTCAAGAACGCGACTTTGGTTTCGTATGCAGATATTGCTAACTGCGCAGAGCGCGTAAACCGGCGGCGACTTGCTACGATGTTCCTTGATCTGGAGGAGAATGCGTCAGACCAGGTGCCACTGCTGTTGTCTATGGGCGAGTTCGAGCTGGCGCTGCGCAAGTCCCTCGAGTCCAACAACACGGACCTAATCTACATGACTCTGTTCCATTTGGAGCGCACGCTGCCCTCCATGGACGAGTTCCGCTACGTGTTGAACCGCGAGCCCATGTATGCCGAGGCTGTGAACCTGATGCTGTTGTACTATCGTGCGACGAAGAGCTCAGGCAGTCCAGCACTGTGGACGGACGTGGCAAGTGCTGAAAATGACCTGCTTCTCTCGTTCAAGACGACCGATGTGGAAGAGAAAATAACAGCGCTGAAGGATGCGATGACCAAATACACAAACGCAAAGCTACCGTCTCATGCCAAGCTTACAGAGGAGCAGATTGAGTTATTGCAAGAGCAGGGCAAACTGGAAGAGAAGCCCGAGAACGTGAAGCGCCGCAAGCTTGTGGGTCTCTCAATCTCGAACACAATGAAGCTGCTTCTGCGCGATAGCAAATACGAGCCCAAGTTGCTGCCGCTTGTTGCCACCTTCGCCAAGAAGTTCAAGGTGCCGGACAAACGCTTCTACCGTGTGAAGATTAAAGCGCTCGCGGAGACACGTCAATGGGACGCACTACACAAGTTCTCGATGGAAAAGAAGAACCCGCCATGCGGTTTCAAGGCGTTTGCGATTGCGTGTCTGGAGGAAGGCGAAAAGCAGCAGGCGGAGAACTACACGACCCGCATCACGTCGGTGGACGAGAAGTTCGAGACGCTGATCCACCTCGACATGTACAGCGACGCGCTGCAGCTGGCCATCAAGCTCAAAGACCCAGAGAAGCTCACGAATGTGCGCAACCTCTGCAACGACGAGAGTATCTGTAACCAGGCCGACAAGGCCGCCATGGAGCTAGGCTTCGTGTCCTAGATCAAGCCTCGAAGAATTGTCCATGGCGTGCGAGTTTTATATTGCCGTGCTTGCTGTGTTGGTACGATAGCGCAGTGGAAGGAAGGTGTGCTCGAGGCTCCAACAGGGTAAAGAGATTTGAATAAGAAGCAGATGAAAAGAAGCTGCCCCGCTCCGATCTATCGGTTGCGTTTGTTGTATTTCTGCAAGTTGCAGGAACCGACAAGATGTTACGCTTGACCGTCGCCGGCCATTTCGTTTCGTCTCCTGGATCAGATTAGCTACGTGTTCGCACGTGGCTGAGGGCCGCGCCCAGCGCTGCTAACGGTGCGAGCTCTTGCCCGCTTTACTGAGGGCCACGAGCAAGAAATTTGGGGCGCGTTCTCGCCTTGCAACAATCGCTGCGGCCCTGAAGGCAACTTCGGTGCTCGCTTTAACGGAAAGCCGCGGCTGTTACGGGCGTGCGTGCGTCTTCAGCCGAGCCAATTCTATGAGGCGCTCGACTGACGAGAAGAGGGTGGCAACTTGCCGCGCTTCCGCTTTCTCCGCCCCGAGGCCAGCGCGCGCGCTCCTGAGCCATTGATGCTGCGCCTTTAGCCGAGCTATGCTTAGTGTCTCCGCGTCGAAGGTACCTTGGCGTGATGCATGCGTGACGGCGAGCGAAAGGCGAAGATCCTGGCCGTTGAAGTGGCCCAACCCAGGTTGCCTTTCATCTCCATGAAGCAGGCAATAAGGGGATGGCAAGGATAGCAACAGCATACAATCTCGGAACTGCGCGGTGCTGAGCTGGAGTGCGTCAAGACTGGAGGCATCGCTTGAGGCATCAAGGCTTGCCCTCCAGCCACCTCCTGTTACGGTCTCTGCAACTCCACCTTTCTACAGTCGCTGTCGCAAAGAAAAGGGCTTATCTCTACGATCCCACTGTTCGAGTCGAAAGTAATCCGCGCGGCGTCATCGGCACCACCGAAGACTGACTGCGGCGGCACGAGCTGCTCCTCTGCTCGAATATGCACGCGCCCACTGCTTTCTCATGAGCACGTGCGTAGTGCATACTTCGTGTGTATAGTTCCGTTAAAGAAAGCTTGGCGGCTTCGGTCGGAGTGAGGATTGTTTCGAAAAAGTCCAGCGGGCACGTCATTTGCGAGAACTAGTCGCCACTGCATGCACGCTCGTATTATATGGATCTTAGGGACTACATGAACACGCCTGCCGTGCGCCTACTGCGTCGGCTGGGCCAGACATTGCCGCTCGTCAGCGTCGGTCTCCTGCTGGCTGTACCACGCGTAGTGGTCCGTGCAGAAGTTGTTGGTCCGCTCGGACGCCGGCTTCCGGCACGTCTCGATCGAGCAGCGCTTGCCTGCGTTCGACAATGCCAGCAAAAAGTTAGAGGAGACTCAGACGCTCCTCCCTTCCATCTGAGCAACGCACCTCCTCCGTGCGCCCAGCAGCGGCCGAGCGAGACCGCGATCTTGGAGCAGCCCTCGGTCTTGCAGCGCGTGCCGCCGCCGTGCGACCAGCAGATTCCGCGCGACTTGGCGCGTTTGGTGCAGCCCTCTACCTTGCAGATGGTGTACCCGCCTGCAGCAAGCAAACATGAGCGAGCACGTCAGTCAGTGGGTGCACGACGTGGCTAGCTGCTCGAGCCCACGCACCATGTTTCCAGCAGAGCCCTCGGTTCTGCGCGCGGCAGTTGCATCCCTCCACGTTGCAGCGCTTGCCGCCCTGTTCACACGACGACAAGAATCCATCAGTACGAGACCCGCGAGAGTAGCACCGTCTTGGGCTAGTTGACGCACCCCGTGTCGGATGCACAGGCCGTGATCCACCACGTATTTGTCACAGCCGGCCTCTTTGCAGATGCGGGCCTTTCGCTTCTTGCGCTTGGGCGCGGGCTCCGCCTCCTGCAGGCTGCGCTTGGCGGACGTGGGCATGGCCAGCCTCAGCTCCTGCTCGGCGCTCGGCACGGGGCTCAGCGGCTCCATCTTGACGGCCGCGTCGTCCAGGATGAAGTCGATGGAGCCCTTGGGCGTCGTGGCCGGCGCGACGTCGAAGCTGTCGAAGGCCGCGCTGGGCGACAGCAGCGACGTGGCCGGCGGCAGTCGCGCGGGCTCGGCGGACTTGACGAAAAGGTCTTGGAAGGACATGGCGCGCATACTGGCGCAGGTTTGACTATTGACTTTGCAACGTCGGACTCGTTTGGCGTCCCTTGTGTGCTGCTGGTCTCTTTGACGACTGAGCTGAGCCAGAGCTCGAGTAGCTAAAGCTGTAGCTGCGTGCATAGCCCAGCCGCGTTTATTTTGGCCTGAACAAGTTACACTCACTGCAAGGCGAAAAGAACTGGACGCGGGCCAGCGCGGTGGCCCGATGCCGCTAGCCCCATTTCTCTTTCGCTTGCGCTCGCTTGCCGCTCCACGAACGCTGGCCGCGACGAGGAGCGAAAGTATGTACTCGTCGTGGGCTCGCGCAGATAGAGCTCAGCTCGGGATGACGCATGGGCAGCAGATCTCCGGCGATGCCGAGGACAGACGCCGCTTCCTCGGATAAGCAAAGTAAACAGGGGCACCAAGGTGTCTCAAGCACCACAGGCGCTGGGCGCGAGCCTCGTGTGGTTGTCGGCGGCAGTGCGGGCACTGCGCTCCGGAGGTTCTGCAGTCCGGAGCGGTGTTCCCGCCGCTGTCTCATCGGGATCGTCTTCACAGCACGGCAAGGTGTCAAGCCGGTTAGGACGCTCGCGGCTGGCACTGAGAATGCCATCGGCCTCACACGCGACTTGTGAAGGAAGCAACGCTCGACTTGCGCTGCATGCACGCGCACAGCAAGTTGGGTATCCTACGCTCTCGACTAACGAGGGCTTGCGAATACGTTGCACGTCTCGCGCAGTGTTGCGACTGATGAATGGGGTGCGCAGCATCTGTCCTTGCTCGTCGACATTCGCTTGCTCTACACAGGAGCTGCGTCTGAACTGTTGGTGCAAGGGCACATTGATGGCACACGCCCCAAGCAACGATACACAGCCAAAGCTGCAGACGCAGAGGAATTCTAGACTTCGTTGATGTTGTCTGTATGAACGCGTTTATAGTTTACACGGCTTCTACGATGGCTAGCTAAAGGGTGGGGGCGGCGACCAGCGTGGCGGCAGCTTGTGTCCTCTGCGCGCAGTGCTCGGCGCACAGGTTGCCGTTGCGCTCGTACGCCGGCTTCTGGCACGTCTCCACCAGGCAGCGCTTGCCGCCGCCGTGCGCCCAGCACAAGCCGTGCGAGACCGCAATCTTGGAGCACCCGCCGTGCTTGCAGCGAGTGCCGCCACCGTGCGACCAGCAGATGCCGCGAGACTTGGCGCGCTTCGTGCAGCCCTCCACCGTGCAGCGCGTGTAGCCGCCGTGCTTCCAGCACAGCCCGCGGTTCTGCGCGCGGCAGTTGCAGCCATCCACGGAGCAGCGCTTGCCGCCGCCGTGGCGGATGCACAGCCCGCGGTCCACCACGTACTTCTCGCAGCCCTCCGACTTGCAGATGCGCGTCTTGCGCTTCTTCTTGGGCTGCGGCTTGGCCTCCTGCGGCATCTGCTGGATCATGTTCGTCGCCAGGGCCATCGACGACGGAGAGTTCGCGTACGGGTGG
>KV742743.1:2210-19150 GCA_000468175.2 Phytophthora cryptogea
AGGAGGCTCCATGTTGTCTTGAAATTATTTGCAAAAAGCAAAACCCTCAGTACCTTTTGCTGTTATTACTTCAACACCGTCATATGACATTGAGAAGGTTTATCGTGATATGACATTGAGTAGGTTTATCGCCAGCCACCAAAGGCACACGCCTCAACATCCTCGTGCTCTTCCGCTGGCCTCAGTCTCCGTGCCGTAGCTCTGCAACTGCAAGGCCCCGCTCGCTGCCGCTTGCACCACCTTTAAGCCACGACGTTTCCGCTCCGTTCGCACTATTCGCGACGTTTCCCCTCGCTCTGTAACTCTCGCAATCGCCTTTTCTCCACTATGGCACGACTCCTGAAACCGGACGCCCAAGGTTTTTCCTTGGCAGCGCAGCAATTGAAGCTCGGACAGCTCGTGGCTTTCCCCACCGAGACCGTCTACGGCTTGGGCGCCAATGCGCTCAATCCCGAGGCCGTTCTGTCCATTTTTGCAGCCAAGGCGCGGCCCCTCACAGATCCGCTGATTGTGCACGTCCCCGCTCTGGAGGACGCCGTGGAGCTCGTGGACTTGACGCCCGCAGGTCGCCAAGCTTTCGAGTGCTTGGGCAAAGCTTTCTGGCCTGGGCCCTTGACGCTCATCGCCAAGGCGGTCCCGGAATTGCCACTGACATTGTCGGCCAACACGGGATTCGTGGGGCTTCGGTGTCCCAAACACCCCATTGCACAGGCGCTGCTGAAGGAAGCCAAGGTGCCTGTGGCTGCACCGAGTGCTAACAGGTTCGGACACGTGTCCCCGACGACGGCCAAGCATGTGATGGACGATCTAGGAGCGTGTGAGAACTTGAGTGTCGTTGAAGCGGACGAAGAGGGATGTTGCGAGGTCGGCATCGAGTCTACTGTGGTGAAGATTGTACCTGAAGAACGCAAGCTGATTGTCTTCCGTCGTGGAGGTGTGTCAGAGCTGGCGTTGGAGCAAGTGCTGGAGAAGAACCAGGAGCTACTTGGAGGGAAGTACGAGGTGGTGACGATTCAGAAGGAAGCCAAGATGCAGACCAAGGAGGCGCAGCAGGCACCCGGACAGATGATCACGCACTACGCCCCTGATGTGGACACGTATTTGTACCAAGTGGATGCGACCGAGAAAATGGACGCGTCGACTAAGCAGGACGTGAGCCACTGGGTGATCATCGACTTCAACGGCAAATTGGCAAGCTTGAAGGACCGAGCACGAGCCTACCTCGACCTCTCTCCGAGCGGAGACGTCGCCGAGGCTTCGCAGCGCATTTTCGACTCGTTGCGCTGGTCTGAAAACGTGCAGGGAGTGGAGCGCGTCGTCATCACTGGCGTCGCGTCTGAACAGCACGAGCAGACTGCTGCATTGCATGATCGCATGTATCGCGCTGCATCAGGCAAGCAACGTTCGCTCCAGCTTTAGAGGTAGAACCCATTCATCTCCTATTGTACTTTTCAGAGATCATTTGAATCCGCCCTTATAGAGTAGCTTGACGCGTTCGACTCGATCCATTTAATGCATGCATCAATGTTTCGTATTCCCATTAGCAAGGGGTAAATGTAAGGCAAGGCGGTGAATGTTAAATTACCCGCACAGCGGATCTCATTCGTTCTGACTCGCATTTAGCAATTCGAGATGTTGGCGTTAGTAGCCTACGAGTCAAGGTCTTGCACAAACACGAGCGCCTGTGGCGCGAGGCCCTGTTCAAATCAACCAAGCGTTTGTTAGTACCGCGGTCTCAACAAAACGTACAGAAATAAAAACACAGACCGCGTCCGTGAGAGATACATCCAGCAAGTCCGGGCCGTACACCTTTTTCGGGAAGTTCGTGGCCAGCTCGTAGTTCCGGATTGTGATTTCGCGGTCGAAGAACTCCACGTCGATAAAGTCGCGCACGGTCTTCAACGTGTCGTGCGCGTAAAAGGTGTGGTCTAGACGGGTGCCGTTGTGTAGGTGGAATTTAATCACTGCCGTCTTGTAGTCCGCTCCTGGCGGAGGTACGCGCGATTTGGGTCCGTCCGCGATGCGAGCACGCTTGACTTCAATCTCATCCTTAAACTCCTGCTCTTTTCGGGCCTTCTCCTCCTCCACACGTCGAGCCTCCTCCTCGGCGCGGCGTTCCTCCTCCTCTTTCCGCAGTCGCTCCATCTCTTCACGTTCCGCCTGCTCCCGTGCCTCTTGCTCCCGACGACGGTCCGCCGCGAGCGACTCCTGGTACTCTCTGTCCTGTTGCTCCCGCAGGATCTGCGCCTCCGTGCGCTGCTGGCGGACGTGACGCGCCGTGGCCAAGAGCTGATTGTTACGGTCCACAGCAGCATTGAGTTTCTCAATGATCTCATCCGCCGGCAAATTGGCTAGCAGCACAATCACAACAGGTCCGTTAAAGCACCAGTTTACAGCCCTTTGCAGCCCTCTCTACCCACCTGTGATCTTCTCCACGACGTTCACACCACGTGACACACAGGACAGCAGCGCCAGGAACGGGAACGTGGCACAGCCCAGCGACAGACTCACACCGAACCCTTCAGCGTGCTGCACGCAGCCCGCCCACGACACGATGCAGTCGCTGTTGTTCAGGTACGCGCTCATCTGGTCGGTGCACATGGCCTTGCTGCAAAGTTCAACATGACGAGCCAATGAGAACCCAGTGCTCTCCAACTGTAAGTCAGTTGAAACCTGCTCTTACCGACAGAACACGTCTGCATCGTCATGGATGTTCGAGTGCAGGAACACGAGCAGGAACTTGGACGCCGTCCTGGCCGTAGACACTGCGTCTCGGAACGACGTGTGCTCGAAGCGCGGCGTCCTGTTCTCTCCGTAGCGGCGTCGCAAGCTGTGCGTGAAGTTGCGCGCCGCCTCCTGCGGGTCCTCGGGCTCTCCGTCGCCCAACACGAAGCTCAGAGGCGACATGAGCAGCTCCACGAACCCCTTTTGGGGCCTCGGGGCGCGACGCGGCGGCGCATTTCCTCCGCGTTCGGGCGCGTGATCCGCCGCCTGGTTCTCGCCCTGCACGTGGCGTCTGCGCAGTCCCTCGGTCTCTGGCTGCGTCGTCCCCACGGCCATGACGCTAAGCTTACGGCGCTTGAACTCGGAATGAGGTGGCGGTCTCTTCCGCGGATCTGATGTGGGTCGCAAATAGCAAAATGTGTACACTACATCATATCCTGACTGAATGTCACTATGGTGCATTTGTGTAGATGTAAACGTGTCGCATACAATTTGGTATGGACGAAATGGTGTGGTGTACATACATGTATGTGCTTCACACATGACTGGATCATTAAGGTGAAGATGCCCAAGACGATGGCAGCCAAGACGCCGCGTCCCGTGTCTCTGGAGACGTGGGTGGCGTCCACGCGTCGGTTGCTGGCAATGGAGCAGCAGGAGGAAGTGCAGAGCATGCGAGAGGAGCTGGCGACGCTAAACGACCACGAGAACCCCAACGTGTTGACGCATTTGACGCTCGCCAAGTTGTCCACTGGCCTCTTCGGCCGAACGCTGCTGCAATTCTCCTTCCCGTCGCTCAGTTTGCGGCAGGCCAAGCCCCACCAGTTCACAGTGGGGGATTTAGTGCAGATCCGCGTGCAGAAGAGCGCTCCAGCGGGCGAGAAACTGCCCACGGGCATTGTGTCAAGAGTGGAGGACAAGGGCATCTCTGTGGCGGTTAGCAGCGACCACGACGACGTGGATGAAGTGGAGCTATTGGCTGCTGCAGCTATGATCACGCTGGACCGACTGGTGAACAACGCCACGTTCGTTAAACTGACGAGCGCGCTGGACCAGATGACCAAATTCGACTTCGGAGCGGCTCAGGCTGTCGTCGACGTGTACGTTGTGGTACGCTACTGTAATTTTAGTGAAGATGTGTGTAGCTGATTGGGAATTGTTGTTTATGATTTTGGCTTTGGTGTAGAGTGTTCTCGGAGAAGGAGCCGAGCTGGAACACCCCGTTGCCGGAGATCACGCCGTTTAATCAGGGACTGAATGCGTCGCAGGTCGAGGCGATCCGGTTCGCGTTGGCGTCAAAAGATTTAGCGCTGATCCATGGACCCCCAGGAACGGGCAAGACGACGACAGTGGTGGAGTTTATTTTGCAGGCGGTGACCAGGTTTGATTTGAAGGTGCTGGTGTGCGCACCATCGAATATCGCTGTGGATAACGTGCTGGATAAGCTGGCGAGTACATGCTCGACGCTTGGGAAAAAACTGAGGCTTACACGTGTAGGCCACCCTGCGCGCGTGCTGCCGCAAATTTTGAAGTATTGTTTGGATGCTAATATACAGAGCGCGGAAGGAACGGAAATTGTGAACGATATCCGGAAAGAGCTGGCATCGATGCAGACCAAATTACAGAAGACGCGCGACAAAGGTGTACGCTACCAGCTACGACGTGACATGAAAGCCAATCGCAAGGAAATTCGAGAGCGTGAGCAGAAGGTTGTAGGCGATATCGTGCAGCACAGCAACGTGGTATTCGCAACTAACGTGGGTGCGGCGTCCAAGCTGCTTAAGAATGTGACATTCGACCTGGTTATTATTGATGAAGCAGCACAGGCACTTGAGGCATCATGCTGGATCCCTATTCTGAAGGCCAAACGCTGTGTACTTGCCGGCGACCATTTGCAGTTGCCACCCACAATCAAGTCGAAGGCAGCAGCTGCAAAAGGTCTAGAGGTGACGCTATTTGATAGGATCACGAGTTTTCCTAACACACAGAGTATCGTGAAAATGCTCAAGACCCAATACCGTATGCACGAAGATATCAGTGAGTGGAGCTCACAAGCAATGTACAAGGGTGCGTTAGAGAGCTATGAGGGCGTGGCAAAGCGGAAGTTACATGAGTTGCCGCATGTCACCATCACGAAAGACGATGAGTTGCTGGATGCGACTCTGCTTCTTTTGGATACGGCAGGATGTGAACTGGAGGAAGATGTCAATGATGACGATGGCAAAAATCATAGTATTCTCCAGCTATCGAAGTCTAATGAGGGCGAGGCGCGTGTCGTAGCTCGACATGTCCGTGCGCTGTTGGAGGCTGGTTTGAAAGAGGATGAAGTGGCTGTGATCACGCCGTACAACAAGCAGGTGCAGGCGTTGAAGGCACTGCTACTGGAGAGTTATCCGAAACTTGAAATCCGATCTGTGGATGGTTTCCAGGGATGTGAAAAGGAAGCCGTGGTTATGAGCCTCGTGCGTTCCAACGCTAACAGACAAGTTGGTTTCCTTGCCGATGACCGACGCATGAACGTTGCCATCACACGGGCAAAACGTCACGTTGCAGTGGTGTGTGATACCGATACTATCTCGTCACACAAATTTCTGGGTGTGCTGGTGAAGCACTTTGAAACGTTTGGAGAGTATCGCAGTGCTCAAGAATATCTGGATGAAGATGTGGTGGAAGGCTCAGTGGATGATGCGTTGATCTCATCTCTCAGCGCTTCTACGAGCGAAAGTGAACCACGCAGTAATTCTAGTTCAGTCCCGGTTTCTCAATCTTCTTTAAAATCTGCATCTAAGGCCAACGATGTGAAGGACGTCAAGGCTAAACAGACACAGAAGCCTAAGTCGGACGTAAAACCAAAGTCGATACCAGCCGATACGAAGAAAGCAATGCCTGTGCCTGAAGAGAAAACACCGACAGTCGAACCAAAGACTCAAGCTGAAACCGCACTTGGGGTTGAGGAGGAAACAGTTGAAAATGACTTCGAAGACAAGGCTGAGGCAACAAAGAGTGTTTTCCAGCTCTTAGATTCTGACAGCGACAGTTCGGCCGACGAACACGACAGCGCTGAAGAAAAGGAACACGCTGATAAAGTTGAAACGCAGTCCGAGCAAAGCACAGCAGGTGATGGAAACTATTTCACGACCGCCAACTCACTCTTGAAGGACCTCCACCTTAGTCGACTCGCTCGGCAGCCTGTCCCGCCACCTGCACCATCGACGTCAGGTAAGAAGGGCAAGAAGAAAAATAAGAAGAAAAAGGGTCAGGCGAAGACGGCTCCGGTTGACGAGCTGAAGGAGGGCGAGGACGAGCTGGAGTTTCTAACTCGTCAGGCTAGCAAAAGCTCGAATTGCGCGTTCCAGAGCTCAAGTCGCTGCAAGAAGAGCACCACAATGCTGGGTAGCGTGTGCAAATTCTGCAAACTGAAGTTTTGCTACGACCACGCTTTGCCTGAGGTCCACGGCTGCGGCGATGCAGTGCGCAAGTTCGAGCGAGCCGCGTTCATGCAGCAAATGACTCGATCTGCCGACGCACCTAAGAAGAAGCTGACCGGTGACAAGCGCAAACTGCTCAAGAAGAAACTTGAGGAAAAAGTGTCCGCCCAGACAGCAAGTCGCACAACTCAGGCCAAGCCCAAGTCCAAGAAGTAGACTTCTGACGCGGGGATAGACAGCAAGTGAGGTGGCAAGCTAATAGTAATCTGTACATTCAGCCAGCCACGTCTCCAAACGGAGCGCTAACTAGGCAAGAACACGGAGTTACATGCTGCTGACCAACTTTTCGATCGCAGCGTTTTCATCACCGTTGGTCGCCAGTAATGCAGCCTTCGCCTTGTCCTAAGCATCCACAACAACAACACTTAGTCAGCATCACCTCCACCTACCCCGTATGACCCCACCAACGTACAGCAGGAAAGCCCATGTCAATGAGCCTAGAGAGTGCCGCGTCGTCGCCTGTATCTGTCTGTTTGGCGTACGACTCAGTCCAGAAGCGCGCAGTATTGAGGAACTGCTCGTGGTCGTGCAAGTACATTTTGGCCACCTCTGCATCTTGTGGGTCTGTGGGTTCGGCTGCCGAGAGCAGCGCCTGGATGGAGAGCAGCGCCGTCTTGATGGTGAGAGCTGGAGACCACGCGTCCTTGAGGATATCGAGGCAAATGGCCCCCGTCTGCGACGAGATGTTGGGGTGCCAGATCTTGGTTACGAAGCGCATCTGCGGCGGCTCGAACGGGTATCTGCAGTGGGCATCAACAAGCAACGATTAGTAATTTGTACCTGTGAGACTTTATATGCCTGTTTTTACTTGGGAGGAATGACAATTTCCAGCTCGAAGTGGCCGCCCTCGTAGGGTGTCGCCTCGGGGCCCTGGATCGTTCCTCGCAGCTGCGAGAGCGACGTCGCGTCCACAGGCTCCGCCGCGACGCCCGACAGGTGCGAGTCCTTCTGACACTCGTCCAGCTCCTTGCGCACGCGACCTCCTGCCACAGACGTCAGCATCTACACCCAAGAATTAACTGAGAAGTCCCGCCTCACCTGGAGCCATCGTGATGATTTTTGAGCGATGCGTTTCATCAAAATGGTGTTCCCACACACTAAATTACCATGCTTTTACGATATGCACTGTTTTTGTATCAACACTTTTTATTATAGGTTTTAAGCTATACCTTTATTATAGGTCGACATGGTCATTAATTTTAACGGACCCATTTAGTAGTACAGTACCACAGACACTCTCTCAGTTGATATTTAGCCATGGGGAAGCGCGGACGCGGCGTGGGGCGGCGGCTCAACGACCTGCAGCGCCTGGAGATCCTTCGCCAGCACAAGAGCTCAACTCCACCGCTGTCTCTGCGGCAACTGGCACGCGACTTCGACGTGGACGAGAAGACGATTCGCCGCGTGGTGGCGGCCGCTGCCGACATCGAGGCACGCACCAGCGCCTCTTCAGTATTAAATATGAGAGCCCAAGTGCATCGACGCCCCACGCCGCGCTTCCCAGAGCTGGAGCGCTCGCTATTGACGTGGATCGACGCTCGGCAACGGGCCAAGGCCGACATTTCACCTTCTGTGGTGATTGACAAGGCGAAACTGCTGGCCAGAGCCATGGACATCCACCCGGACGACTTCAAGGCCAGTTGGGGCTGGTACGACAAGTTCAGTCGACGCTACGGCCTCCGTACGGCCTTTGTGAAGGCTGCAGACAGTGAGGAGAGTGGTGATAATAGTAGAGAGACCACGACGTTGCAGCAGCTCCATGCGCTCATGGCCGAGTACGACCCCGAGTGGGTTTTCACTGTTGAAGAGACCTCGTTATTGTATGCTGCTCTGCCATTCGACGTGGAGTTGGCAGCAGGAGAAGAGACCAAGGATACAAAAAGTCGAGTGACGTTGGTGGTGACCTGCAACTCGACAGGACGCGTGACGCTGCCGATTTGTATGGTCGGGAAGGAGAATTGGCCAACTGAAGGAGAGATGTCAAGACGCACTGACGCAACGTCGGGATTCCCGTTACCCTATTTGGTGCAGGAGAGAGCGTGGCTGGATCGAACGACGTTCGGGAGATGGTATAGCTCGGTATTCGTGCCCTATGTACGGGAACGAACGAGCAAACCCGTAATGTTAGTTGTGGATGGAGAGCGACCTGGACACCAAGGAAATTTTGAAGACGAAGGTATCCGAACGGTATTTTTGCCGCATACAACGCACTCTTCGTCGGGGTTAGTGGAAGTCCCAGCAGCGACGACGATAAACTCGAAGATGTGGTGGAGTAGACCCTTGCAGATGAGTATTTTTCCCGCATTGAAGGCGCAGTACAAGTTATTGCTGGTGCAAAGTGCGCTGTCCTACCAAAATTCTCCGCAGGAGATGAAGGTAGCACTCAAAGCAGCTAAGAAGAGTGATGGAGGGTGTGGTGAAGGCATTCACTTCGGCCACCCCCCAACCTTGCTGGATGCTGCACGCTTGCTTGATCAAGCCTGGGGCCAGTTACCTGATGATTTATTGACGAACTGCTTTGCCCGTGCGAATCTGGTCCCGCCGTCGAAGTTGGTGGCAGCCCCCGCATTGCCGATTGGGCCAGATTACCTAAGGGAGCCGAACATGGTGCGCTTTCGTGACGATATTGCTTCCAAGATTGAAAGTATGCTGAATGCCAGCTCCCTTCGCGGTGGTGCACGGACCATGAACAACCAAAGTACTTTACCTGGCGTGAGAGATCGAGTGAATGCATTCCTAAACGTTGACGAGGAGATTTCGATTGAGTTTCAGCAACAGTTGCAGATGGAGATTAATGAAGTGCTGTGCGATTCGACCCCAGCGTCATTGACGTCCAACACCATCGCGCCGACTTCTATCGCGGTTCTGAATGACAAAGACGCCAATCAACCCGAGCGTGACAAACCTAACTTGGAGTCACAGATTCATAGCCTTTTGTTGGGCATCACAGATGTGGCTACGCAGTTACGCCTGCTACCGCGAACCGGTACTGATGCGGAGAAATTGGCGCCACTCCATCTTGAAGGTTGCATCGCTGCAGCTGACCAGATCCGACATTGCATTCAAGCATTCGACACCGCGCTGCTTGCGGAAAGTTGCGAGGAAGGGCGCCTTCCTAGCGATGAGGCAATAATTGAGCAACAAGCAGCACCTTCAACGAGACCAGAGCTGTAGCTTACGGGTCTCACAATTTCAGAAGGTCAGCACAGGACCCAGCACCACACAAGTATTATTTCCCGATGTTCAGAGGCCATCTACCACCTCAATCCATCTTTTTGCTGTTGGTTTCGGCTCCATCGTCGACATCGATCCCTTCACCACGACCGTTCTTCGCTTCGACGTCCTTGGCCTTCTTCTTGAGCAACGCCGGGATGAGCATACCCAGTGCCAGAACCACCAGCATGCCCATCGTCCGTGGGTCCAACAGATCGCTGGTACTTCGCAGCGTCGACAACATGGCGCCAGCATTGACCGTGATGAAGTTGTACGGCAATAATCCGAATGCCACCGACGGGGCGAACAGTTTGAGTGGCACTTGCAGCCACGGACTCGCCATGTTCAGGAACCAATTGGGCGTGAACGGGAAGACCCTCAGAAAGAGCAACAGGAACGGCAACTGGCCTCGTTCTCTGGCATCTTCGATCTTGAGCCTCAGCGTGTGCAGTTTGCCCGGCAGCAGCCGTTCGCTCAAACCCAGCACGATCTCCTCGGACGCCAGTGTCTTGGACAGCAAATAGCAGCAGGACGCTCCGCACGCCGTCAGGATGCACACCAACGGGAACGCCAGCGTCAATGGCAAAAAGGCTCCTGCGAACACGTTCAGCAGCGCCGATCCAGGGATGGCGAACGTCTAGCAACAACAAAGTTAGTGTCCCATGATGCGAACTTATTTAAGTACATTTATAGTTGCCTAGTGTTCACCTGTTTAAGGATGTAGAAGGCCGTGAAGCAGGTCAACGCCAATGGGAACTGCGCGGTGAACACGTGCTGGAAGGTTTCGTGCGAGCGCTGCAGCTCCTCGAGCGAGGAGAGGCTGCGCACAGACAGAGAGTCCAGTTTCGACGTGGCGAGCCCCAGAGCCGCGTCATGATCCCGTACGCGACGCACTAGCAACAAGCAGAGGCCCCAAACGACCCCCACAGCACACCCGAAGATCAACGCGAGCTTGGCCGCCAGCAGGAGCAACGCGCGGCCTCCTCCGACGCGTGGTGCAGTCAGTGTCATTGCTAAATGGGGAAGTGCGTCAGTCGCAAGTGTACGCGAAAACGTGCGGTGTTTTATTTTTCAACTTAATTCGGACCGCAAGAGAACTTCCAGGTAGTCAGTCACCACCGTAAATCTCAAATTTTGAGACAGCGAGTTGCTAAAACTCCAAAAACATAAAATTCACTGAAGCACAGTCCTCAAACGGTTGAAGAACATGGAGCTAGTAGATCCCTGGCTGCTCTCATTCCATTTACCTACAGAAGAAACGGGTGGAGTGTCATGCAGCTAGCATCATTTGCACCTTGAATCTTCATGACCACTTTGAAGTGAGAGCTGGGTTGAAGTGGCTTCAGTGGTGGGGGTTGATGATTTAAGCGTTTGGCTCGGGTGATTTGAGTCCGTTCAAGCCTTTTGCGAAGGGCTCTGCTAGACCCCTTACTTGACGTATCAGCGGTGATATTTCAGACAAGTCAAGCAGATCAATGCCATCATCCACGACTCGTTTCATTATGACGGACACGAATAATCACTTGCGCAACGCTAATACTCAAATCGTTCGTCCTTCATGCTTCGATGCGCATAAATAACGATCAAGCCTCGGCAAAAGCCAAGGTTTGACATCACTCAACCAGCTTATAGAATACAGCACTCGCTCGATTCTGCAAGCTCCAGTGCTGCTTCGTCGCGCATCCTCTGCATACGCGAGATCACTTCCTTTAGGGTCAACCTGGCTTCCGGCTTGACCTGGCACATGTCGACGACGAGCTCTCGGTGGCCCATGACAGGGATCAACTTCAACACGCTGTCTGCCAGCGGGTCGAATCTTTCATCTCCAACGCATTTCGGTCCATTAGGACTTTTGTCCTGCACAATTGAAGAAAGTGTGGGCACCAGTACATCTAGCACACACAACCCAAACGAATAGATATCGTCTTGAAAAGCTGGGCGGCGGAAAAGCTTCCGTTGGCGGCAGTTGGGTGCACGCCAACCAAGCTCCTGGAATTTCTTGTCCTGTATGGCTTTGTTCTGCAGCTCCAGCATACCCCGTCCGAAATCCATTAGCTTCACATTGCCGTCGGCCGTCACCAAAATGTTGTCGCTTTTCAAGTTGCTGTGCACCAGTCTGTTCTCCTCATGCAAATAGTTCAATCCCTTTGCCGCTTGTAGGAACAAGCTCCATAGCGCGTGCCGCTGGTTGCGGTACGGCCATGGTTGGTCTGATTCATCGGCGCGCTTGCGCTTCTCTCTGCGGCTTTCAGCCTGAAGATGTCGCTGACGATCCAAGTACTCTACGAGAGATCCATTCGTAGCATCCTCGAGCACAAGAAGTGCAGGACGACTGCAGTGCGACGCACCGTACAATTTGAGGATGTTGGGATGATCCATGGCAAACCACATCTCAACTTCCTGACGGAAAAACTCAATGGCGTCTGCGTGGATGAAAAGCCGCTTCACCGCCACATTGTACGTAGTCGGCTTGTGCTCAACGTCGTCCTTCTCGGGCTTCTTGCCTTCTGGTGGTTTCCTATCCACCCACACACCATAATGCATCGTACCCACCGATCCATGCATCGTTTTATCCCGTGAATAGTTCACCGCGTAGGGAGGTATATACCATTCCGGTATCTTGGCCACACGTCCATTCGACGACCTCACGATACTGAAAAACACCTTCTTCATGCTCGCCACATGCTTGGCCGAGTTGCCAGGCTTGAAGAAGTCGATCTCGAACTTGAGCAGCGTCAAGGCCTCCATGGGTTCATGGGGCATCATGTTCCTCGCGAACGGCAGCGCGTTCTTAGCTGCTCGCGTACTCAACTCGTTCTCCTCCTTCTCTCGATCTTCCTGCAGCTGTTTCTTCCAACTTGCTCGTTCCTGTTTCTGCTTCGTGTCCTTCTCCATCATCTCCTCCAGTCCTCCAATGGCCACGATATGGTCCAATTTCTCTCCAATTGCCAACAGATCCAAGTACATGCGTCGCATACTCGCGAGATGGAACACAAATCTGTGCGTCTTAGAGAACGTCGACACAAAATGCCGCACCCTCTGCACCACCTGATGAAACACAGCCACAGCCGTGTCAAGAGCCAATTGGTCCGTCTCAGTCTCCAGTGTCAACGGAGACCAGGGTTCCGTTTGGGAAAAGTCCCGAGGCACAGACCGAGCTTTAGTTTTAGAGAATAGAAACCTCCTTTTGTCCTTTTTGATCTTTTTGTTGGACGAACTGCTGCTGCGTCGGAAAAAGCCTCTGCTCTTCTTGATTGGGGGGTGGCATTGGAGCTGCAGTGTAAGATACTTCCCAATGGTTAACGTCCGTTGGTGTACACAGCTGAACATGAGCTGGTGAGTCTGAGGAGAGAGTTGCGAGAGGAACTCGATGTCATGGGTTAAAGGGGATTTAAAGGGATCCATGGAACGGGAAGTGATGGGGAGCGAGGCTTGCGCACGGGACGGCCGAAGTGAGACTGAGCTGAACCGGTGCTGGGGATGATGTAGCCATGGACTAGTGCCACATAATCGGTAACTGAAAAGTGTGAATTTGAATTTTGAGCTAAAATGCAGCACAAAAAGTAGCTTACAAATCGTGTCTTGCAGGAAAGAGGAGATACGTTCAGGGATGAAGTTCCATTGTGGAAATGTGTAATAAAGTCATTGACATGCGGTTGAATCGCTGCGATCGACACTTTTGGAGTCAAGTTGTGACTTGGAGCTGTCAGCAGCGAAGTGAAATCTCATGTGTCGCCGCTTCTGTCACAAACGCACCCACGATCGGATATGAGGCAAAGTGAAGTGAACAAAGTTGTCCAAAGATATGCTTGGCATATCGTAGCCATTTCTTGCCGTTTCGAAGATCAGTTCAAAAATGCCAAACTTCCAGTGTACTGAGCCTCGCTGCTGAACGGGGCCTTTCAATTGTGGCAGAGCAACGCTCGACAAATTCATTTGGATAGTACAAGCATGTACTGATGTGAACCTCGGTTGAGTCGGAAGTGCTGGTTTTAGCGATATACAACACAGAAATTTCTGACGCTGCATTGTACCGAGCTGCATCTCGGTCGCTAACCAAACGAAGGGGGAGCCACGAAGTTCCAGGATCAAATCGTCGAACGCTCAACGAACCATTGTGAGTCTCGGCAAGGCAATCGTAGGTGTGCTCTCAGGCCCTGAGTCAGGACTTTCTGCACGAATGGGATCGCGATATTCATTACCTGGTGATTAATTCCTGCTCGAGTAGGTCCATGTTGTAGCACACACCAGTAGAGTGCATGCAAAGTAAGATAGGTCGGACGATTCTCCAGTTGCAGCGACTCAGGAAAACTCATCATTCTTCTTGTTCTACAAAAACAATGTGTAGTTATTGTTGCTGCGGATGTAAAAAATTACTTGAAGTATTTTTTGTGTAGATATCTGTGCACGTTTCAGCGATAATGGGCGATAATGTAACTCCGGTGAGTTGACAATATACTGGTAGCGTAGCAAATACAAGCGATGCATTGGATTCATGTTTAATTTGCTCGCGTCTGCGAGGAAATTCTACAAATTTACAACTTCTCCTCTTGAACAAGGCCTTCTTTAAGTAACAAGGTATAGGAGCCTGGGTTTGTTGATCAAGGAATGATTTTGAAAAATGGAAACCACTCTTTTTTATGTCCATCCGTCAGAATCCAAAAATTGACCCATTTGTTCCTGCGGGTTGGTGAAAAAATGCCCAATCGCTCGTAGAGGTGGAGTAGGGACTTGTTGGTTATGCATGTCGTTGCGCAATTTGACATTCAAATAAGGCGGTGATATGAGCATCAAATCCCGCGTTCTTGATGATATCATCACTTTCGCGTGCGAAGTTTATCGGCGAGAAACAAGAGTTTCATTCCTGGACGATAGCTTTGGGTCGGCATGGCGAACACCCATGGAAATCCGAAAGGTGCATGTCAGATGTTTGTTTCAGACTAAGCTTAGTATATTTAACATTCTCGTAAAGTAGATTTTTCATACGCATTGAAAAAAGCATAGGCCACCAAACGTCTCAATTACATCTGAAAGTTCGTCTTTGCGTGCGTTCCGGTCATACAAAGTATTCGATCGTGAGCTACCAACAAAAGCAACCGGGTTGTATACAAAGTTGAACGCAGTGTTGGGATAAACGTGCAATGTTTAGCCGACAAGTTCGTAGTCGTTCGCAAACACTCAATTGGATTTACAATACAACATAGTAGTAAACGCCTTGTTTCCCCGATATACATATATCGAATTATACTTTCATTCGATTCCTGTTCTTTTCTTTAGATGACTACAAGTACAGTAGTCACATTGATTTAGGCAATTCTCCTTAATATTTTGTTTGTTTTAGAATACGCTTAGTTTTCTACTAGGAATAAAAGTGAGAGGCAAAGGCTGAACCGCAGAGCGCCCACCCCCAAATCAAACGAACACCTTGGAGTGTTTAGGCTGAACCCTTGGACGAAAACACTCTACAATTGCAGGTCTTGGATCTATACGGTATTTTGATGAAATTCTGTAATAACTCTACTCTTCATAGCTGGTGTCTGGTGCCTGGTGGCCAAGACCAGATACACTACGGTACCTGCAGCGTGCTAATGACAAAGTAGCTGAAGTATTGTGTAGAAGACGGGGTCATCTCGACTACATGTACATGGATTTCCAGACCAGAAGCCGCTCACCTCATCACGTCCGAGCAGGAACTGCCTCACCAAAACATCACACACACCAGATCTCTACACCGAAAAAGCACCTTCGCAAAAGAATGAAAAGGCTTGTTTGGGTGGTCGCTTTCGTGTTACCATCAACTGCAACCGAAGCTCCTTCGACAGATACTTCCACCACCGAGACGAAGTGCAACGCTCCTGCTCGCCGTCCGCGTAAGAACATCGCGACGGCTTGAGTGCATTCTTGATGGTGTAGCTGCACTATGCTTCGTTGTGCTACTGGTCAGCCAAACAATAGCTTCGATCAGCAAACAAACTTCTTAGTACAGCAAAAATCTCGGTGGCTCAATGCATTTTTGAGTGAGTTCATGGCATTAATCCAATACAATTCATTGCCAGCCTTCAACTTTATTGTGATAACAATTTCTCGAGTTCCGTAGTAATGCTCAATCGTTTTATACTTTGTTCATCAATTTCTGTCCCACCGTGCTGGACGCGTGGAGTTATGAAGTTTCGAACGCGTAGCACGAGTCCAGAACAGAAAGCACGTCCATACGAATACCTGTGTAAAACATGCGCCGACGTAGCAACTGGGGTGCAAAGTTGCTCGGCAGTGGCGTCGCGCCAAAGCCAATAAGGCACTCCATTGGGAACTCTCCGCTGTAGCTAGTAGCAGAGCCACCGTTCGGCCGCCGATTCTGCCGTGGCGTAACGTAGGACGGCGTGGGGTTGTACAACACGTTTGCTGACGCTTTGCCGCGATTTTGAAGACCTTCTGGGAACGGATCCAAGAGAGCTTTACCATTAACGTACAAAAGCTCAGGCTTGTCGTCCTTTATAGGCATAAAGTGAGCCAAACTCCCGCACAGCGAGTCCGGGTGCTTTTTCATGTCTTGATTCCGCGACGACTCAATCACGCTTGGACCCCAGGGCGAGAAGAAATACTCTTGCGTTGCCAAAGCGTAGGCGATCCAGAACGTCTCCTTATCACCAAACGAGAACTCGCGTTCAAAGCGCTGCACTGTGATAAGCCAAAACATGACCTGCATGGCTTGACCTGATCGAGACTTGTCCACTGCTACCAAAGACGAGTCCTGCTCGTGGGACGCCTCTCCTCTGTATGCATAGCTGTGTTCCAGATACTCTGGGACCTCCGCACTCTTGCTCAGTCCAAACGCCGCGTAGTTGAACTCCTTCAGCAGCGTCTTCAAATACGTCGAGTTGTTCACCTCCTGGTTAAACCACTCTTTGCTCCAGAGCACGCGGTCATAGAAGAACGTCGTGCCCGTGCGCTGGTACCCCTCGGTAGTCCGAAGCACCGCTGGGTCGCGCAGGAACACGTCGTCCACGTCCATGAGCAGCACCTCCTTAATGTCTGTGTGGTACAAGGCCAAAGGTTTCAACCACCAGCTCCGGAACTTGTGCGCCGTCTCTCGTGTGAGCACCCCGCGGTCCACAAGATCCGAGCACACGTCCACGACCTCCACTCTGTCGTCGGTTCTCAGCAGCAACGCTCGGTTCTGCTCCGACATTTCATCTGGAAAGCAATGGTACACTTGGATGAGCTCCTGATTGCCAAGACAGCGAAGGTCCCGGATCAACGAGAGACCCAACGGCACCGCTGCGTTGTGCATGCACATGACAATTCCCTGGTCCCTCGACACGGAGGCGTCGAATTGCATCACTGTGGCCTTCTGTTTGCGCTGGTGGACGCCCGAATTGGACCATTGTCGTGGCTGGTTGTCCAACGAGTTGAAAATGGCCGAGAGCGTCGTGAATGTCACCACTACACAACACACGACGAAAAGTCCGAATGTGAATTTCTTCATTGCGAGGTGGCGAGTGCGACCCATTTGTG
>KV742744.1:0-42619 GCA_000468175.2 Phytophthora cryptogea
CCGAGTTCGTGTTTAGTTTTCGAGTGCATGGTTTGTATTCAGTGACCGTAATTCATTAGCTTGATCGTCCTTCAGCGCATTTCTTCTTCTTCACCAGAGCTCCGCATCTTCGCCGTTTGTCGATGCTCTACTTTAGGTATTATCCTAGTCCATGTGAGAAACTACGACGTCAAGACCCCCGTCGATTCGCAGCGAGAGTGCCATTCGGTACGTGTACTGGAACGGGTCCCTCGTAGTCTTCAAATTGAAACGACTTAACAGCGAGGCAAGCGTGATCTTGATCTCAGACATGGCAAACTTCATCCCCAAACAGGCATGCGGCCCGCCATAGAACGCCGAGAATTTGAACGGAGACACTGCTATCACTCGCCCAGTGCAGTCAATCCATCGTTCAGGTTTGAACTCCTCTGCATCTGGACCCCACACCGTTTTCATCCGACCCATGGTGTAATGTGGCATGTGCACCGACGTCCCTTTGGGAAGAAACACCCCGTTTTCCATCATCACATCTCGTGTAGCTGTTCGTCCACTGATCGGGGCGACGGGGTACAAACGGAGCGTTTCCCGAATGACTGCTTCCAGGTAGACAAGGTGCTGCGTATCATCCAGAGTCGGAACTCGTTGCTTGCCACTTGCTAGATCCGGCAGCTTTTCTCGAATTTCATGACGTACACGTTCGAGCACATGCGGATAGCGGTTGATCATTACGATGAACCAGGACATGGCAGTTGCCGTCGTGTCTTGGCCGGCCGCAAGGAAACTAACAAGGAAATCGCGTAGCTTTCTCGGGTTGAAAAGTGCACCCTTCCCGTTGTCGGCTACTTCTTGCTCAAGATATAACGAAATGAGGTCCATTTGCGAATTCGTGCTGTCTTCACTACCGCCAAATTTCTGAGCGGTCTTCTCTTCAATTGACTGCGCAATAAATCCGTACAGCATGTCATTCACGCGCTTCATATCCGTGGCAAACTGTCTTTCGGCCCCGATTCTGAGAAATCGCCTCACCTTCCAACACCAACTGGGCTCCAAAATTCGACCCACGATTCGAGCGGAAGATCGTTGCAGAGCTTCCAACATTGCAATTATCGTCTGCGTGTCCATAGCATACATTTCAATCCCAAACCCAACCTTACAAAATACGTCCATCGTAAACAGGTCCAGCATCCACTTAAAACTCACAACACGATCAACAGTGCTTTCTTGGCAGGCAGCGGCATCCAAACGCTTGATCAGCTCCACGCATTTATCAGGAACTACCACATCCATGTTGTGTTGAATCATTTGCGTCGAAAACAAATGGCTCGCTGTTTTGCGTTGTTGGTGCCACAGCGGCCCACTAATAGCAAATACTCCTTGCCCCAGAACGTCGGTCGCTGCTTCAACAAAAAGAGGGTTCTTACCGAACGCTTCGTATTGAGTCTTTTGGACATCCTCAAATGCTTCAGGCGTGCTTACAAACACGGTGGGTGCGTTGCCAAGAACGTGCATACACCAAGGTTTGCCCTTCCATTTACGGCAGTTGTCGAGCGCCCAATCGTGAAAGCGCCCGGAAAGCTGAACGCGTGCAATGAGTAGAGTATTCCCCAAAATCGGCAAGTACCCAGGAGGTCTTGGTAGGTGGAGCACAGCTCGAGTTTGAGATGATAGAATCGCCAAGTATGCGAGAACGAAAGCCACGCACATCACAACAGCGACGGTGGCCGAAGGGCATAGCTCGCCGGTACCCATATTACCACTGGTAGGCTCCATCTTGCTGACAGAGTGAAATCGGAACTGTCAAGTACTTCGAAGTACATCCTGAAAATCTACTGGTCTTTATCGTTAATAATTTGATCAAACCGTTAGGTTATTCTCTTGCAAGCGCAACAAAAAAATCTTGTCACTTGGTCCACGTCTCAGCAACCTGGGCGAACAGATAGACCCCAGTTGGCACCATGACGTGCAGTTGCGACACCGAAGCCTCCAGTATTACTTTAATAACTTCGATCAAAAGCTTCCTCTATTTTGCCTTAAACCATGAATCGTCAACGTTGGCATCCACTTCGAGGGCAACAGACAGCGGCTTCTGGAAAGGGTTCTCCATCAAGTGAATCACAATTTTCATGGCTTCATCCACTGATTCCTCCGGCCCCTCAACGATGATTTCATCGTGAATCTGGGACACCATTTCCCAACCAAGTTCGCGTAGCCTGGGATTCTGGTGAACAAGTAACATGGCCTGCATTACAACATCGGCAGCTGCTCCTTGAATAGGAGTGTTGATAGCGGCACGCTCTGCGTGGCCTCTGGCCTTTTTCGACGCCATACTGTCATCTTTTAGCGTCGCATCCGGAAGTCGACGATAGCGCCCTAGTAGTGTGCGGGTGTAACCATACGTTCTTGCGGTCTCTATAGCTCTCTTCTGCCAGTGGCGCACCTCTGCTCGGTCAGCATACCACTTTTCAAGAGTCTCTGCTGCCTCTTTTCTTGAAACGTTGAAGTCTTTCGATAAGCCAAACGCAGTCTTGCCGTAGGCGATGGAGAAGTTAAGAACCTTGGCATTTTTCCGCTCGTTGCCGAACTTGTCCTTGAGGAGCGGTGCTGGAGGTCCCTTGCCACATGCGTGGTCCCATTCCAGCAGCGCCTCACCATTCTCCACAGCCTTTGCAACGTACTCGTACATCCCCATGGCCGTGCGGGAGTGAAAGTCACCACCGGCCTTGAACGCCTCAATCATAGCCTTGCACTGCGTAATGTGTGCCATAAGACGCAATTCCAACTGCGAGTAATCCGCAACGATGAGCTTCTTTCCCGGCGGTGCTGTGAAGGCATCGCGGATCTTGTAGCGATCCTTACCCATTGCTGGTTGATTCTGCAGGTTCGGCTTCCGTGACGATAAACGTCCTGTGTCTGTGTTGAGATTCAATGAGCAGTGAACACGACTGCTGCTGTCTGCAAGCTCTTGGAGAGGCAAAATAAAGTTGTTCAGCATAGTATTGATGCTGCTGATATCGAAGAGCGCCTTGAGTGCAACACAGGCAGCAGCACCCTCTTCCTTGTTTTCGAAATGGTCAAACGCCCGGCCATACCTCGGAGGATCCGCTTCGGGCTATAAAGCAACAGTTAAAATAAACAAAGTTAGGATCCATGTGAATGCGCCGACTATTCTTCAGGAAAGTACTTACGTGACCAGCAAGTTCCTTGAGCACCTCTGCACTAGCAGCGGGTAGCCCACTTGCTGTAAAATGAGTAGGTGGGATACCCAACCCGTGAATAGTAATTTTCCGCTTCTTCTTGGCTTTCTCTTTGCCCTCTTCAATAAAGCCCTCCGTGTTTTCAACTTCAAAAGATCGTTCCGCAGGCAGCACTAGTTTTTTCTTCTTCTCATCAAAATACGGCGCAAAGAGCAGTTGCTGCTTCTGTGCAGCACTGTATAAATTAATGCGCTCGCTTTCGTCACAATACTTCGACGCCCACTTCAGCACGAGTCGTTCCAGCCTGGCGCGGTCTTCAAGCGCCTGCTTCTCCACTCCGGCAAGATACTCGAGATCCACGTGCATTCCTTTCCGTTCAATGTCCGTCAGACACTCCCCGAACGGAATAATATACTGTCGATAAAAGTCATACATTGAGCCGACCTCCGGCTCCTCCTCTCCATCATGACGCGGACTCGACAGCTTCGGAGGGTTTTCAAACCAGAACGTCTGGTCGAGCTTATGCTGCAGCACGCGGTGCAAGAACCACGTGCTCTCGGCATCATAGACACTATATCGGATCCAGCGTTTCCTAAACTCGGGGAACCTCTGCAGCTCCTCCACCGAAGGCATGATCCTCTCTTTGCCCTTGGACCCGTCCTTCTTGAGCTTGGGGATGCCAAAGAGCTCCTTCATGGGCTTCTTCCTCTGCAGCAGCAAATCTGCCGTCAGCGCCTCCAGCGAGTAGCCTCCATGCTGGAACCTGGCCGTGTTCCAGAGTCTGGCCATGTGCATCGTGTCTCCCCCGAGTCCTTGCACATTGATGCCGTGGTTGTACAGGACGTGGCGGTCGAAGCTGTAGTTGTGCCAGACTTTCAGATACTCCTTGCTCTCGAGGAAGTCCTTAAAGTATTGCAGCGTCCCTTCGGCGCTGTCCAGATTGTCCACCCACACGTACGGTCCACTGCCGTAGTCCACGTCCGGTCCGCTGTAGAGCGACAGACACGTGACGACGCCGTTGCCCACGGGGCCTACTGCTTTAACGTCAATTTGGGCCACTTCCGTGTCGCAGGCGTGGAAGTGGTTAGGGCCCAGCTGGTTAATTATTTTCAGTACTCTGCGCGCGCCTTCCGCATCCTGGATGAGGTTCACGGGCCTCGTGTCGTCGTCCGCGGCGGTCAAACCCTGCAGCAGGCGGCGGTCGATGGCGTCCGACGTCACGTACTGCAACTGACGGCGACTGGGAAACGCGTCGTGTGCGGCAGCCGTGGAGAAGCGACACCGCGAGAGGCGTCCGAGTCGCCACCAAGTGCGCAGCATCGTGAGGAGTGATGGTTGGGTGGCGCAAAACACAAGTGGCATTTTGCACCAATGGGAGGAGGGGAATTAACATGGCTACATACGTGTTCATGTTGAAGTTGCCCTTTTTGGTCACTTTTACTGCTGTAGACGGGAGACGACGACGTCCAATGGTCCTTTGATCTGCAACGTGATGGCCGAGCCGTACGTGAAGTCGAACGGGTCTTTCACGGTCTTGAAGTCGAATTTGGAGAGCAATTTGGCGAGTGAGATCTTGATCTCGGCCAGTGCGAACTTCATCCCAAGACACACGCGCGGCCCGCCAAGGAACACGCTGAACTTGAACGGAGAAACGACTTTGACCTTGCCCGTTGTCACGTCGATCCAGCGCTCGGGCTTGAACTCGTCCACGTCTGCTCCCCATACAGTCGACATGCGCCCCATGGCGTAGTGCGGCATGACCACCCGCGTGCCCGCTTTGATCAGCGTGCCTTCGTACAGGTACACATCTCGCGCTGCAGAACGCCCCGTAATGGCAACGACGGGGAACAATCTCAGTGTTTCTCGGATCGTTGCCTCCAAGAAGACCAGCTTCTGGATGTCCTCCATGCTCGGAGACCACATCTTGCCGCTCGCCAGGTCAGGCAGCTTCTCTTTCAGCTCCTGGCGAACTCGCTCCAAAACGATCGGGTACCTGTTCAGCATCAGGATCACCCACGACATCGAAGTCGCAGTCGTCTCCCGTCCAGCTGCGAGGAAGCTGATGACAAAGTCGCGCATCAGCTTCAGGTCCGTCTTCGTGTGCACGCCCTTCGTGTACTCCACCTCAGACTTCTCGATAAACAGCGAGATGAGGTCTTTGCGCGAGCTCTGACCTGAACCCTGTCGGTTCTTCTCCTCAATCGAGCGCGACATGACTCCATATACGAGGTCGTCCAGCTCCTTGACATCCTCGGCCAACTGCTTCTCCGGCCCAACATTAAGCCAACGCAGCAGCTTCCAGTACCACATCGGCTGCTGGATCCGCTTCAGCATGCGCACCGACATCCGATCAAACGACTCGAGCAAGTCTGCATTCTGGCCGGACTGCACGCCATTTAGATCCACGTCGAAACCAACTTTCGCGAAGATATCCATCGTATACACGTCCAGCAGCCGCTTCATGCTCACGACTCGATCGGCTTCTGCCTCCTTGGAGCAAACGTCATCGAGCCGCTTCATCAGCTCCTCGCTCTTCTCGGAGACAACAACCTCCATAGCATACTGCATCATCTGTGACGTGAACAAATGGCTTGCCGTCTTGCGTTGGTGCTGCCACAACGGCCCGCTAATGGTGAAGATACCCTGTCCCAGAACATCGTACATGGCCTCGGAGACGAAGCGGCTCTTGTCGAACGCCTCGAACTGCGTCTTCAGGATGTCTTCGAACGCTTCAGGACAGCAGACCACAATGCTTGGCTCCTTCCCCAGCACACGCAGTCTCCACGGCTTGCCTTGGTACTTGCGGCAGTAGTGAAGGATCCAGTCGTGGAACTTGCCCGACTTCTGGGCCTTGACGATCTCCACCATGTTCCGCAGGATCGGGAGGTCTCCGTCCGGTCCTGGCAGGTGCTTAACAGCGCGATCATGAACGGAAGGTGTCATCAAGTACACGAGCAGCACCGCCACGCAAGACGCAGCGACCGAAGCAGGCGACAGCCACGCAGTCAAAGCCTCGAGCTTCATCCCTTCAGACTTCCCCACTGCAATGGCCCAACAAACGGTCAAGAACGAAATGAGGGGTTCAGATTGGGTCCGGTCACTTCAACTTCGGTCTCACCTTAGGCGCTACGTGTGACTTACCTGCTGCCGAGTGACTCGAACATCCACAGGGCCCTTGACCTGCAAAGTTACAGAGGGCACGTACGTGAACTCGGACGGGTTTTTCACAGTCTCGATGTCGAACTTGCTCAGCACCGTGGCCAGCGTCATTTTCATCTCGGCGAGGGCGAAGCGCATGCCCAGACACATGCGCGGCCCAGCGAGGAAGGCAGCGAACTTGTAGGGAGACACGTGGATGAGTTTGCCTGTGTCCGGGTCGATCCAGCGCTCGGGCTTGAACTCTTCAGCGTCTGCCCCCCAGACCGTCTCGAGGTGGCCCATGGCGTAGTGCGGTAGGATGACACGCGTGCCGGCCTTGATGAACGTGCCGTTGTAGAGCGTCGTGTCTTGCGCAGCGATACGCTGCAACACTGGTGCAACGGGGTTTAGTCGGATGCACTCACGGATGGCAGCTTCCAGGTAGACGAGCTCGTCAATGTCCTCCATGCTGGGCGTCTCCGTGTCGTCTAACCCAAGTCTTGGCATCTTGTCGGTGAGTTCTCGACGCACGTTCGCGAGCGCCTCGGGATGGCGGTTCATCTCGATGACGAACCAGGTCATCGTCAACGACGTCGAGTCTCGCCCTGCGAAGAGGAAGACCATGGACATATCCCGCAGCATGGTGGGGGTCATGTCGACATGGTCGTCTTCGCTGTACTCGACGTTGGCTTTCTCCAGGAACAACGAGATGAGGTCCTTACGTCCGCTTCTAGAGGTCTCTCCACTCTGCGCTCGCTGGTCTTTCTCCTCCAGGTTGCGGTGGATGACATCGTACACCACGCCGTTAATGAGCTTCATGTCGTCGGCCATCTGCTTCTCGGCGCCGACGTTGAGCCACCGCGCGAGTTTCCACATACACATGGGCTGCTGGAATCGCGCCATGATGCGTCGTGTAGCGCGCTCGAACGCCTCCATGAAGTCGCTGTTGCCTCCCGTCTCGAGACCGTGCAGCTCCACACCGAACCCGATGTTGGTGAAAATGTCCATCGTGAAGAAGTCGAACACGCGCTTGATGTTGAGCGCTTCCCCACTTTCTGCAGCCTCTCGAAGCTTCGTGACCAGCAGCACACTATGGTCGCGCACCACGTGCTCCATGGCATCTCGGACCATGTTCATGGAGAAGAAATGGCTGGCAGCTTTGCGTTGGTGCTTCCACTTGCTCCCGTCCACTGCAAAGATGCCGTCACCCAGCAGATCGCGCGATATCGTCGCAATAGCGGAGCCCTTGATGAACACGTCGAACTGCGTCTTCAAAATGTCCTCCATGGCTTCCGGCGAGCTCAGAATGACTGCGGGTGGACGTCCCAGCACTCGAACTCTCCACGGTTGTCCGCCGTGCTCTCGACACTGCTCCAGGATCCAGTCGTAGATCCTCGAGCGTTGTCGGACAGTCAGGTCCAAGGTGTTCTTGACGACTGGCAGTGTACTGCGAGGTGTGGGCAACTCGCAAACAGCTCGGTCTTGGTCGGTGGGAGACGTGAAATAGGCAACAGCAGCAGCCACGAGTGACGCTGCAATGGCAAACGGTAGCATGATGGTAACTGCTTCAAACGTAGCAAGATGAGGAATGCAGTGGCGGTCACCTTCACGAGATGACACGCTGAACTGAAATCGCACTGTGGACAGCAAGCAAGAAAGCTTGTCCATGTCTACAGCTCTCCATGGCGATGAAGGTGTTCATGGCCCAGCCGTTCCCATGAATCAAGGGAACGACTGCACAAGTTGTAAGTTTTCCATGAGGAAGTATAGGAATTGTGTGCAGGTGTGACTATGACTGTGTAGACGCACGTTATGGCACTACAGCTTTCATGAGAAAGATAGTGGAGCGCTCGTTGGGCCGGCAGGTAAAGGCGACAGGTGCGTTGAGTTGGCATTATCCTTTTTGCCAGCAAGTGAACAAGTTCCAACTCTCAACTGTCAAATATGTGGAGCTCGCTGGAGTTTGCAACGAAAGTGTCGCCTGTGTCGTGGGGAGCGCTATTGTGCTCGTTGGTAGTGGGGTGGCAATTGCTGTCGTCGAGAAAGCAAAGACGAGCGCTGTCCCAATTCGCGCGACCTCAATCGACTTTACCTGTGCTTGGCAACACTCTCGACCTCATGTTCACGCACCGACAGGATATTCATGACTGGATGCTTGACGAGTGTCGTCGTTGTGAAGGACGTCCGTGGGTTCTTGCAGCTCTCGGTCGCCCGGTGAGTTTGGTGCTGTCGAACGTCGACGCATTCGAAGACGTCTTGCAACGCAAGTTTGATCACTTCGGCAAACGCAGTGCGTGGCTTGTGAGCGACGTGTTTGGCGACGGCATCTTCGCCGCCGACGGGGTCTCGTGGATTCACCAACGCAAGACTGCCAGCCACCTCTTCTCGCTGCACATGATGCGAGAAAGTATGGAGCAAGTGGTGCGCGAGCAAGCTGCAGTCTTGTGCGAGACCCTGCTCGCCCACTCGAAGGACAGTCCGAGTCTCTCAAATCAGCATAATGTTCCAGTCAATCTCAAGTACATGATGGACTGGTACGCGACCAACGTGTTCACGAGTGTCGGCTTTGGCGTTGATCTGAACTCGCTGTCAAGCCAAGAACACGACGAGTTCTTTCGTGCCTTCACGCGTCTACCGATCGCCATTCATCGTCGTATCCAGCAGCCAGGGTGGCTCTGGAGAATAAAGCGAGCGCTGAATCTGGGCTACGAGAAGCAGCTGAAACTCGACATGAAACGCGTGGACGATGTCATCTACCAGGTCATTTCTCAGTCCATGGCAATGAAGTCACACTATGCTCCGGCAGACCCGCAGCGCATTCCTGATCTCATCTCGCTCTTCCTCGCTAAAGAATCCAACGAATATCGCGATCGTGAAGCAAGTCAAGAAGACGGAGCTGTAGCTTCCTGCAGTGTCAAGACCACTCCAAAGTTGATTCGAGACATGGCGTTCAATTTCTCGGCGGCAGGTCGAGGAACCACATCGCAAAGCTTGCAATGGTTCGTCATCATGTTGAATCGCTACCCGAACGTCGAAACGAAAATCCGTGAAGAACTGCTAGCAAAGCTACCGCATCTTTTTGAGACCAGCAGTGTGCCTCCGACCATGAATGACGTTCAGCAGCTCGTATACCTGGAAGCAGCTATCAAAGAGAGCCTTCGCCTGAATCCCGTCGCGCCACTTATTGGGCGCACCGCAACGAAAGACGTGTTCTTTAGTGACGGGACGTTCATCACAGCTGGCACTCGAGTCGTAATTCCAACGTATGCTGTAGCTCGCTTGCAGTGGATTTGGGGTGAAGATGCTGCTGAGTTCAATCCTGAGCGCTGGATTGACCCTCAGACCGGTAAGCTCAGGGTGATCTCGCCATACAAGTTCTTGGTGTTCCTTGCGGGGCCAAGGTCCTGTCTCGGAGCCAAATTGGCCATGTTGGAACTGAAGGTTGCGCTTGCGACAGTCTTGAGCAAATTCCATCTTCGAGTGTTGCGAGACCCGTTTGATATTGGCTATGATGCGTCGATATCTCTGCCTGTGAAAGGCGACGTCCTTGCTGTTGTGGAAGCAGCAGAAAAACCTCCCCCATCTCGCGGGGTGGAGCAGTTAGCAGGTGCTGCTTAGCGAATTTCACTTCTGCCAACGAAACCTGCAAACTGAATGTGAAATGTTGAAGAAGAAATACACATTGCACACTACTCCAACCAGTTAGTAACTTCGAAGTATATCATGAAATCTATACACCGTATCAACAGCACAACGAGCGTGTCGGTGTTGTTTGTTACCTACACTTCATGTACGTGATCACCACATGAATCGCGCAATGGACCCATCAACCCACGTGTACGGGCGATACAGGAAAATATACAGCGTCAACGCATTGACAACCATGTACGCAACTCCAACTGTCAAAAGCTGGGAAGCAGGTTGCTACAGCAGCAGCACCAGACCGTATAATGAAATCTAGGTTAGTCCATCACCACTTTGCTTAGATTCTAAAGTAAATACTTACGGTGCTTGTATTCAAATGGAGGATGATGAACGGAACACAATAGTACCGCGGCCTGTTTAGGTACAATTCAAAAACGAATCAGCACAGCGAGGAACAATGGCTATGCTCTGACTGATGAACGTACTCAACGAGGGGCGATGGAATTAAAACCAAACACACAGCAAGCGCATACACCAGTTTCCACAGCGGTGATCGTCGTTGTCCTGTAAACATACAAAGCGGATGAGCACACTCTTCTCTAACAAGCTCTACAGCTCATAGAAATCCGTACCCAGTTCATTCCAGCAGCGCCAGCCGAAGAAAAGATACGCTGGAGTTGGGAGGAACTTAGCCAGATTGTGCTTGAGGAAAAACTTTCGCCACACATAGAACGTGTAATGCCGGTTGTCTGCCAGCATGAACTTGTGAACAGGACTGAAACGGTAAATGATACCGACAGTCCCTGCAGTCAAAAAGATCATGAAAAGAACGCCTTGAAATGAAGTAGCGCTCCGGCGCACCGACGAAGTAAATCTTTGGAGCTGGGTTGGTGCGATGTGGCCAAGGCCAAACCCAGTAGATGTAACCACGATGAAGTACAGTACTTGAGCTCCGTGGAACGTCACTTCATGATTGGACTTGTCCCCTGCACATTATCAACGCACAAGTGAGGCAACGGTGACGCATCGGGTACAAATAGATATCACCTACTCACCAACAACAATACCTCCATTTGTCAAAAGAAAGCCGACAAATCCGGCAACAATGACGACAAATGGCCAGACAATTTGAAGAATGGACGGGATGTTGGAGATGATCACACCAATAAAGTTGAGGAGTACTCTGAAAGAGCTAAATTGAAGCGTTACCATAAAAAGTCAATCGCTGCCTCCGCCAAATAAAACCAGAATTAGCCGCAGAACGTACCTGTGCGTGGCAGAGTAAGCTCCGCTAGTACTTGAATCCTCCTTCGATGATCTGATATTGAGAGCAAACAAACATGTTAGCTCATTATCCATTCAGTTGCGAAAGCACATTCACAGCGCACCCGTAGATAAACTTGGAATGCGCCAACTCTACGCATCGAACCACGACCGTGCCGGCCACAAAGACCACCCAGACGATGTTTGTCTGGCGGAAAAGCACCGCTACTGCACCACTCTTTTAAGCACAACATCACCGTCAAAACGAAGGCTTACATAAAACAACAAACACGGGGACAACGCACCACGGCACTCAGCATAAAACTACCCCTCGCGGGTGGGTACTGCAGTAGATCCACCCGTTCGGCCAGCCACACCATCAGCAGCACGAAGAACGTCGCTCCTCCGTCCGTGTAGAATAGGAAAGTAAAGAAAAAGAGCGGCGGAAACACTGCAACGCGAAGTCCGTGCAGCAGGGCGTTGGGGTCTTGCGGTGCCACGTGGCGTCTCAGCAGTACACAAAGCACAGCGTTTCCCACTGCAAACAGAACGTTCACACTGCGTAGCACCGACACGGAGCAGAACTCCCCCCACCCGATCTTTGCAGCAACTTCAGCGTAGAGCGTGGAGACCACGTACAGGCCTGGGAACGTCGTGATCTTGGGGTCCCATTCGTCTACAGTTGATATACAACCATTCCATCAGCAAAAACGCGCTAAAAAGCTGCTGCAACTCGTAGAAACACACCGAATCTCCCTTCACAGTACTTCTGCGCTTGCGGTACGTGGAAGATCTCGTCCTAATAGACAGGAAGAGAGTTTAATGAGGAATGACGCAGTAGAAACAGGTTTTAACGCCGCAATTCGGTACCATGTAAGGCTCCGGAGCGGCTCTGTTTACTGTAACCAGTAGCCAGGACAAGAGGGAGCCTAGGACAGCAACAAGAGGCAAGAGAGACGGCTCAGAGCGCGGTAGGACGGCGCTGTCGCCGCCGGTAGTTCCTCCGAGCGATGGCATGGGCGTTGTCGTGACGGGATTGGCTAAAATTTTCCTCGACTGAATTGCCCCACGTGCGATTCATGAGTGATGAATCGTGCTGTACATTTCTGGCGCACGGCTGTCGCTTGAGTTTAGAAGCTCCGTTCTGGTTGCGAAGCCGTTTCTGGGCAGTGGCAATTCAATCGCGGGAGAGTGAAGAGCTTCTTGCGTGAGCTCATTCCTCATGGACGCCACAGTGGAATTCGCTCGGCTTCGACAGGCAACTCGAAAACGAGTCCGGAATCGTTACGGCCGAAACTGTCCACTGGCGAAACTGTCCACTTGCGCTGGCCACGCTGCGGATTTGTACACGCGAGTGGTTTCACTGCCTCTCGTGCCTCACAGACCTCAAAACTCATCCAGAGCACACTCGCGTGCGCTGTACGTTGCCACTCGCCAGCCAAACTTGGATATCCGATATCCGATCCACCCGAACAGTCTCCTGCGATCCGCCGAAACGCCGTCCCCCTCGACACCCTCTCACTGCAGCTATTATTACACTGCCTCAAAGAGGCATTCCATTTGTTCATGTCTCACGTCGTGAAAAAGGGTCCCAAATGCCCAGGCACGTCCCGGCGGGGCGTTAGAAGTGCACCCCGTTCATCCATTCGGGGCGGATTTTGAAACCTTCAATGGGGTACTGAGAAATATACTAGTTATAAGCACGCGGTGGACACGTACTCCGAACAAAAATGTTCGGTTCCACCCAAGCCGAACATAGCTTGTAGCTTGGCCACGAGCTTTGCCAGCATCAGCAAAGACCTGCACGTAGACTGACTCATATGTTGTTGTGTCTCCGTTGAACCAAGCTCTGCTTCCATTACACGGAGGACTATCTCCTCATCATCGCACGAAAGCTCAGACTGAAGGTGCTGCTCTATAGTCAACTTCAGTACTGAGGACTTACGCGTTGATACTGTGCTCCTAGAGCCCAGACTGCCAAAAAAAAACTTGGTCGACTTTAGCGAGCACCCTTTGAGATGATGAACAACCTTTACGTTGTTCGCTCTCATTGTTGAGCTACAGGACGTTCGCAAGCTCGTCGATGCTGTGGCAATTTCCTTACTACTCGTGAACGAGATTCCTGAGCCCAACAGAGCTTTGAACATGACTTTAACGCCAAACACCTTCAAAACGTGTCAGTTAACTGTCAGTGACGTGCTTTCGAATTGTTCACCTATCGTTTAACCCTCCTAACCAGCGTTCCCAACATGAAAAATTCTGTTAGTATGCTTGTAGTACAGCCCAAAAGGAATTCAATATCTTCAAGAGCATTATTTTCTTGGTTGGAACGGGTGCTCCTGGGAACTTTCAACGGGGTTTCTGGTACCTTTTCTGCTGCCTCTGCCCCCTTGCCGTCCCTCATCCAAGCGTCCAACTCCCTCAACTAAAAAGCCTCAAAATAAAAAACCGGAAGGTTTTCCGCCCACTCTCACGTCGGTCGCCATTATCCAAGTTGCCCTCCGTCCGTCCCCATGCCGGCGTCCGCCCCCGCGAGCCCCGCGGCCGCGGGCTTCTCGTCGGCCCCCATCAACCCCGTGATGGCGCACTCGAGACGCCACAAGAGCGACGGCGCGTGGCCTAGCGACTCGCAGAACCAGCAGAACGAGGACAACAGCAGCGGCTCCGGGACGCCCGACGAGGACATTCGCTCCAAACCGTCGCGCCCGTCGTCCGCCGACTCGCAGACCAAGAAGGAGGACGCTGGGAATCAGAATCAGACGCTGCCGTCGCTCTCGTCGGGCGGCGCGGCGCTGCTGCAGCTCCGAGAGCACCAGCGCGGCTCGAGCAGTAGCAATAATTCGCCTCGTAGCAATAATAATACAGCAGGGAACAGCGCAGACAGGAGCAAACTGCCGCCGCAGAGCGGAGTAGACGCCGGCGAGCCGAGATCCAACCAGATGCCGGCGTTTCGACGCAGTGTGTCCGGCTCGAGAGAGGAAGGGAACCCGCTGATCCCGGACGAAGACATGAACGAGGAAGACGACGAAGAGCTGGACGACGTGGACGACGAAGACCCTTCGGCGCCCCCCTCGCCCACTGACAGAGCTATGAAGGTCATGTTCCACGGACGAGAGATCTTCGCGGAGGATCTCATTGGACTCCGCGTGGCCAAGACGTTCGCGGGCCACGGACGTTTCTTGGGTCAGGTGGTCAAGTTCGACAAGAGGGCGTCGCTCTATACGGTGGTGTACGCCGATGGCGACGCGGAGGATCTGACTGTGGACGCTACGCTGCAGATCCTGATCCAGGATGAAATTGAACGCGCGGACCCGGCGCAGCCTCCGCCGGCCATCTCGTTGCTGTTTAAGAAGAGCGAGGACGGGTCGTCTCCTGCTAGTCCAGATGCTGGAGACTTTATGGTGCCGCCGCCGGCAGTGCGACAGCCGAGTGCTCCGCAGCGCCGCACGCGCATCCAAGTGAGCGAGCGGGAGGCGCAGTTCGTGATCAGTCTTTTTGAGAACCATGCACTGCCGAGTCTTGTGCGCCAGGGCTGGCGCGTGCAGCGAAGCAACTCGGGAAGAGGCGAGACGCGCTTCTTGTCGCCTACCGGGGAGATCTTCCCGTCCGCGCTGGATGTCGTGGGTTATATTGCATCGGACAACCAGCTCCTGACCGCTTGCTTCCCGGCCAATGTGCACTCTGCAATTCTATCGTTGCTTCCTCCAGAAGCCCAGCCGGGTGCTGCATCTATAACGGAGCCTGGTAGCAATCATGGAAGCACGAGCAGTGCGTCACGGAAGCGCACAACGTCGGACTCGCCAAGCGCGCAGCAACTTGATGGAAAGCGGACACGACCAACGCGTGAAGAAGCGTACGTACTTCCAGTGCGTGCAGGTGGGGTGCGAAACGGTGATACAGCACTTTACCGTCCAGAGGACTTGGATCGTCGTGCAGAAGCTGCGAGTCGGATTCCTGCGTACCGTGGCCAAGGAATGGGCGGTCGAATTCGTATGTCGGGTGACCGGTTCGTTGGAGGTGAAACTACAAGTGAAGTTCGCATTCAAGCTCCTCCTGAAGTGAGAGGATACCGGCGTGCGCCATCGAGAGACCCAACACTGGAGAATCCGTTCACTTCGCGATGGCCCGGCGGTGATCCTACAACCGGCCGGATTGATCCTGAGTATGCTCGTCGCTTTGCTGACTCGCCGGGTTGGCGTGAGCGAGCCGAACCGTATGTGCCAGACCGCCCCCTTGAATCTCACAGTCGGAACCGCATCCGTGGCGAAGGTCGCTACATTCATCGCATGAGTGGACGGAATCCAGCCGATTCTGTTGATGGCGGTGCAGCTACGCCGGGATCGCTTAGTGGCTACTACCGAGACTCGGTGAGTTCATCTCCAGGTGGTGAAGCCAGCCCAATGACGAACAATGGTGCGTACGCGCAGTACCGAGCAAGATCTGGAGAGTATCACACGAGCGAAATGGCGAACCGCGTGACTTCTGCGCCCCGAGTATCGCGTGAAACAGCAAGCTTTATGTCACCCACGGACACGCTCGGTGCGAGCGCAGCCTTTTCCATGATGGATGTCGACCGTATCTCCAAGTCAAGACCAGGCAGTGCGAACGCGGAGCAGCAGCCGCGGGGTCGCTCTCCACGTCAAGGTGAAGGACAAACGTCTTACTTGCAGCACCAGGCTACTCAACACCACCGTCGCACGAGCAGTGGTCATAGTTACCATGGTCAGCGGACAAGTGAAGGTCACTACGCTTCTGAGCCTACCAGTGAATCTCAGGGAGAGCAGCGTGGTTCAGCGACAAGCGGAACGAGTGGCGCTTCGAATCAGCAGCAGCACGAGTAGTCCAGGTATAGTTCGCATCAGAATGTATCATCGATGCAGTGAGGACCGTGTTTATATTATCCGCTATAGTTTGGGTGTTAAGAATTTGATCCCGTATCACCACGATGGACGTGGTAAAACTCGAGATTTCTCTGCTTTTCTTCGCGTGTGGCTACGGATTTCGCGTCTTGGAGAGCAGCGATCACCTCGGATATGCGCGTATACTTCCACTCGACCAAGCGACGAGTTAATGCTCGCAATCGCCTTGTGAATGAAGTTTCGCCAAAGTCACGGGTGTATTGCCGACAGAGAGTGGTGATCAGTAGCACGAGACGAGTGTGCACTTCTGATAAGTGTGCAATCGAGTCACCGTCGGCCACCACTTTACCACTTGCCAAAACTCGTTGCTGATACGTTTCCACTAGGGCTATTGCTTTATCTACATCTTGAAGCCATTGTGGTTTGACACGGGTAGGATCCAATGTATCCACTCGTGCATGCTCACCGGCAAGAACTTTAGCTCGGTAGTGTGCAAGGCGGGCAAATTCGCCAACTTCGTCCAGGTTCAGGTCAGCGAAGCCTGGTTCGCGACCACAGATCCCAACGAAGCTCTCTGTACTTGGTATTTGCAACGAGTACACGTCCAGCAAATTCGTACTTGATGACCTGGACGAATCGGCTTCTGTGTCTACCAAAGAGACCATGGGCCAAACTTGATCGCTCGTCAACTCTCCGCTTGAACGTTTTCTCTGGTGCCTTCTAGCGAAAGGCAGTAAAAACAACTATTAGAATTGTGGATAGATCTCAGTGATCAGCGAGAGAAGCCACTTTACCTGAGCATACAGCTCTTTTGTGGAGATTCTTCGCATGTTTTGGTGGATTTCTTCGTGGTGAATTGGGCTTTCATTTCTTTTGCTTCACTTGACAGGTTGGCCGTATGTTGATCATCGTTTGAAGACACATTATTGCTCAAGCCTGGGAACTCTCTGGTGGAAGCCTCTCTCCGCGTACTCGATTCGACTGAGGTACCGTGTTGCAATGTAGCATTCTCCTTTTTGTTGCGGGGTTTCCTTGTTCGAGACGGAGACTGAGCCATTGGCGATGTGAACACTTTCCTCCGAAGGAATGGATGGACTTGAATTGGAGACTGCTGGTCAAGGGTACATGGCGCTGTGCGCCGTCCCAACTTCTTTTTCCTTTTACTTTTCGCTTGAGAGATGGATGGCGAGATATCCTTTGGTGGAGGATGAAGACTTGCCCATTGACGTCTCCACCACCGCGCTATTCGACCAGCTGGCCCGTCAATCCATGCGAAAACTACGCGATAAATTGCTGGGAATGTTGTTGAATACAAGGTTCGTATCCGATAAAAGTATGTGTCTCCATAGCAAATTGTGATGTGGTTGCCATTCCGACGGCAAAACCATTGAGCCATCGACCACGCGACTTCGCTGCAATAGTTTTTGTGCTGGGTGGGACCTTGAGATCCTACAAATTCTGACAATGCAACCAGGTAGCAGTACCTGAATCGATTTGATAGCTCAAGGCTCTTCTCAGGGACCAACATCAACGCTTGGTCATAGAAATCAGCAGCAAACATGTAAAGTTTCTCCTCGAAAAAGCGATCAGCCATTGCCTCCCAAAACTCGAAGTTTAGTTTTGTCGAACCAATTTGAACATCCAACTTTCTACACCAGAACCGTGCAGTGTTCTTTGATTCAAGCTGTTCGTACAGACGTGCCTGACTTGGATAAAGCGATCGATGTTCTGTCAAAACAATAATGGCGATAGGGGTTTCAGAAGACTCAGAAGCAACGTACGATGACACAAATTCCGTCCGTCCGAGAAAAGGGTGAAGGCATCGACTGGTAAATGCACTACAAACAACTTAACAAGTTAAAGTTCTGAGGAGTAGCAGCAGCAATCTTGGACAACGTACCAGCATGCAATCGATACCTGCGTTTAGCTGTTGGGCAGCTTTTAGAACTTGCGCAATATTCAGCACCGTCAGTTTGTACGAAACACTAGAAGGCTTTGAGATCTCTAAGACACCTCGCAGTGCTATTGTAGCCTCTGTATAGCTCTCGGTTCGTAAGCACTCCCTGAACGAGACAGCAGCGTGCAATATAAGTACGTAAGTCTGGAATTTAAACTTCGAACCCAACTTCGAACCTCGCGTAGTCGACGGCACTTTTGACAACTCGAGACGTATCACTGCCAAGACCTTCGTCTGTATTGCCGTCATTCTCTGAGTTCATCTCATCCTCGTGGCCTTCGTCCTGTCTTGCCACGATATCAAACGACTCCAGTTCTCCATCTCTGCTCGTATTGTTGTCGCAGTTGCTTGCCAAGGTCATGGTTTGCAATTGAGTGAACTAGGTAACCTGTCAATATTCAAGAGCCGCTACCGAAACGGATGCGAAAGTTATAAACTAATTCGTCATTGTGCTGTCAAAGTTGGGCCAAACATTAGCCAGCTTTTATCGTACACGAGATGCATCTAAGGAGCGACTCGTGTTAGACGCAAGCACCAATTGGACCGACTGTACTCGACAGACACCACCTCGAGGCCAGGCACTTGAGCTACCAGCGCTTCCAATTCCCCACGACGGTACACATGACAGTATCGTTCATACACCACCCACCGCTTCTCCTTGTCTACGCGACCGTGTGCCCTTGAGAAATTGTCATCATCGTCTTCTTCCTTATCCTGCGCATACTTTTGCTGGAGCTTCCACTCAACCATCACGTCCTGTTTCTCAAACCGACGCTTGGAGCGTTCGTCCTGCTCGAACGCCCACGCTACAATAAGCACCTCACCCCCAACACGCACCACCCGAGCGAGTTCACTGCAAATGAGCCGATCAACATTCACGAAATGTAAGTTTCTGCAATATCACTAGACCAAAAACCGTTGTCATACCTGATCAGTACAACTCGGCGTTCCTCGGTCGAAATATGATGCAGAACTGCAATCGACAACGCAGCGTCAAAAACTCCAGTGCGTAGTGGCACTTTCAATGCGTCGCACCCCAACATGTTGCTAAGTTACCCATTCCACAAACAGACAAAAGGGTCAGTAAACTCAAACCTCAAAAACCTAAATTCTACTTTTCACCTAAAATCCACATACCACTCATTTGAACCCCCAGTTTGCATCAATGGGATGCTGCGATCAGCTCCAATCATGCAAATGGACGAGTTCACGCACAGGTATTTGCCATTGCCACATCCGACATCAGCCACCAGAGCACCAGGTGTCAACTCATCCAAGAATTTCGTGACTTGCGGCCATGGGTGGTGTCTTGTATGGCTGAAATGAGGTGCAATTAGGTCGTAAACCTTATGAACGTGCTCGCGCTCGAGTTCCGTCGGGACCAACAGGCTGCAGGAAGGTGCTGTGACGTCGGCCATCAATTAGGAAATGGCTACACTGGCTTACGCAAGTATACCCCGATAAAGTGACGGTAGCTATCTTTCCGGACATGGCTACAAACTTCAACTTGCTGCACTTGTCAACGGAGTTATTTGCTCTTTGGCGTTTAAGCTTGCTATTCTTCGCGTAAATCTGTGCTGTGTGACGTCGGAGCTGGTGGGGCTGGGAGCTCCCGCAACTCGCTCCTGGAGACACGAACTACTTTTGCTACAGTGCCTCCACTGCTTTTTGGAGTGCTAGCTCGACTTTGTGAAGCTCGTAGATACACTTTAGCGGTAGCCAGGTCCTTCATGAGCCCATCGTTAGCGTCTTCGAGTTGTTGAATGCGACGCTGTAATTGTCTCTCACGTTCGTCATCGGAGGACTCGTCGGCGGAACGTCTTTGCTGTTCACTTGAGGACCGGATGAGCTGCTGCAGTTGCGCCTGCATCTGCTTCGCCTTTGACTTGTAGAACACCAAGTGCTTCTCCAAATCCGCAATGTACTCGTCCTTCTTCTGGCAGCGGATGATGAGCTTCTGCCACTCACCATCCTTGGATGCATCAGCTCCATCGTTAGTACTCGACACTAGAACCTGCGGCTGCATTTTCTTGAGCTGCTCCATCGCTGCTGCGCTTTCGTGCTGCTGAGCTGCAAGACGCCGATCAAACTCGTTCCTCGCTACCGCCAGCCCGCTCTCGAGTTGTCCAATGGATGCTTCACGCTCATTCAGCAAGCTTTGGAGTTCTTGAACTTCACTTCCCATTTCGCTTACACGCACACGAAGTCGAGCGATTTCGTCTAAAGACTTGCTCATGATGTACGTTGTGGCACTATTGGGGTCTACTCCACCGAGTCCAAGCTGCTGGACGAGACCATTTGTTAAGCCATCGAGAGGAGATTTCGCATCGACACTTTCGGAACGTTGCTTGATTGCCAGCAAGTCGTTCCGTGCAGCCTCTAGTTCAGCGTCTTGGAAAGCGATGTGCGAGTCGAGATCCACAATCAGTTCTTCAAGATCCTGTAGCTCTTGTTGAGCTTCACTGTCGAGGTAATCGGCCTGCTCTTCCTTTTTACGCAAGCCTACAAGTTTTTGCTCCGCACGGACCCGTAGTTTCTTGAGCCGCTCTAGTTCTTCAAGTGACTTTGACTCAGCTTGCATCCGCTCATCGAGTGCATGAAGAGACTTTGATAAATCGGAGATACTTTCACGCAGTCCCAAGCTCTGACGCATTTTCTGCATCTCCAGCGCATTTACACGTCGAGCTGCTTCACTTCTGTTCTGCTCCGCTTCCTTTTTACCCTTTAGCAAGTGAACCACCTCGCGTCGAGCAGCATGATACTCAATGAGTTGCTTCACACTGTTTTCAAAGGCAGACAACGCCGCTTCCTTGTCAACTAGTCCACTGTTGTGTGATTTTCTCGCAGTTGGTGGCCGACCACTTCTGCTCGAAGACGAAGTACTTGGCCGGTCATGTTCAGTGCTTGTCATCAGTGCTTTCGCACTAAGACTGTGGTGTGAGTTTGATGTTTTCATTTGGGCCTCTTTTTCTTCGCTGTGCTTGTGATCAAGCACCGATTCTTCCAGAATCTGGTTATCACGCTTTAGCGTCTCGACCGAGTGTTCAGCTTCGCTGAGTTGATGTTCATAGTTCTGCCGCTCCAAAGCCCAGCGCCGGGTAGATTCTTCACGGGCATCCAGCAGTTCTTCCTGCAATGTATCACAAAAACGTCTTGTCAGAAACCAACAGGGCGAGCATTCTTCAAAGCCGACTTAAACAACTTCTCACCGTACATTCTTCTTCTGTAGCTCCTCAAGCTTCGCTTGCAGGGCAGTGATAGTGCTCTCAAGCTTGCCAATAGCTTCACTCGTTTTTAAACGGGACCCCGAGGTGAGACTGCCGCGGCTGCTGTCTCCTCTGCTACTAGAAGCATTGCGTGAAAATCCAACTGCACCACCACTTCTCGATTTGCGTGGGGTTGAAAGCATCCTGAATTCATCTGCAATGTCGTTTTCTTCGGGCGTATCCATGACCACTTTGTCCTCATCAACATCAAACGCTGCTGTACCAACACGCCGCGTGAATAGTCCACGAGACGATGTCTTACTGCCGCTTCTGGAAGATAATCTCGAGCGTTGGGCACTTGGTGATGCGGTGGTTGTACGACTCGAACACTTTTTCTCCTGTCGGTCAAAATCGCGTGGAGAATGAGCCTTGGATTCGCTTTCCTTAGCATCATGACTGGATCCAGGGACTTCGGCATTCGTCCACAACTGGCCACCTCGCTCGAGCTCCTGCACACGTTGAATGAGCTTTTCGTTCTTCCCTTTGGCCTCCACAAGTAGTGCCTGAAGTCGTTGTATGTCGGTGTTCTTCATCTCGAATATTTGCTCGTCCCGTGTCAAGTTTGCTTTGGCTTCCTTGAGTTCATGACGCAGCTTTTGGACCACCACGGTCTCTTCTTCGGGCTCGGTGTTGTCATTTTCCTGACCTGCGGGATCGGTATCCCTGTCTTGCCGACGTCGTGACGAAGTAGGGAGCAACTTCTTGGCGCTTATATCACTTCCGTTTGCAGTTTGGATGGATGCGTTTAGCAATTTCACGATTTCATTCAGTCGCTGCTGAACAGGTCGCCCTAGAGACTTGATTTCACGCTCCATGGCTACCAAGAGAGTAGCAGCCTCCATTGAATATGTGCGAATGCTTTCAACTGCTTCGCCATACAATCTCACACATTTCGTCGCCTGGTCAAGTTCCCGACTCACTTTCGTTAGCTCTTGATCATGATCTGTACGCTTTTCCTTCCTTCCCAATGCGGAGGGTGGCCGGGATGGCGGAGTTGCAGTCTTTTGCTGTTGCAGTTGTGTTTGGAGATTGGTGATTTCTTCTCTCATGCGTGTCATCGCTTCATCGTTGCGCAGTCGCTCTTCTTCAGTAGCAACGCGGTCGTTCACGATAGGTTTGTTCTTGATGTTTTTCGCTCGGTTCGCGTACTTGAGGGTGTTGAGAGTTTCCTCAAAGTTCACACTCGCAGGACTTACACAAGCGATCATAAGAGTGCGAGCGTTGCCACCCAGACTGTCTTGCAGCAAACGTGTTAGCTTTGAATCGCGATAGGGTACGTGAACTGCGCCGCTGCCATTCCCTGCAGTCCCAACGCGTCGTTTATCGTCTCCTAGAGCGCTGATAACATTTCCAAGCGCCAGCAAACCTTGGTTAATGCTCACGGATTCCTTAAAGCGACCAGCAACGGCACCTGTGCGTTTAGCACGCTCCGAGCCCGCCAAATCGACAAGGTGGAATTTAGAGAACCGTCGGGTGCCTGAAGCAAGATCACGCTGCTCAAGCAGCAGACTGAAAATTGCGTGGGAGCGACTAGACTGCTCGTTCATCAGCGTGCTCCCAGTGACACGCGACGCACCTCCGACAACCAAATGCCTGAAAACTGCTTCTTTGGACTCTGCGGGCTCCGATTTCACGCCAGCAATAACGATGTTGCCCTCTCCATCTTCACGAATCGCCAATTGCTTCGATGTCGTCTCTGGGTGGAGCAAGTCCCGGAGCTCTTCATTGTAAATTTCAACGTACTCGATCCTCAGCGTATGCTCAAACCGGCGCTGATTGTCACTGCTGTCACCCTGCTGTATCTTCTTGAAGACAGCTTTGATCACCTAAGTCGACGAAAGACATGAAATGTTAGCGTGAGCCGAATAGAGACCCCCCACGTAGTTCCTTACACGTGGAATGATGCCTTGTAGCTCTCCGTTCTTCTCACGTCCTCGAGCATCAAACCCAGACCCAGCCATTGTGTGCGTCTTACCGGTTCCTGTTTGACCGTATGCCAACACTGTAGCATTGTAGCCCTCCAAGAACCCCTCGACCAAAGGCGCCACGCACATCCGATACGTTTCCTACACACACACACACAACCATGAGTTGTTAGTGTTAACAGCAAAAGCTCAGTAACACTTTGTTGAGCTCACCGTTTGCGAGCTGGTAACCCCAAGGACATTATCAAAGGTGAAGGCTCGGTCCTTCCCGACGATAAGTTGTTGAGGTCCCTTGTTTGATCCAGCGCTTCCACTTCGTGACGAGACAGAACAGCTACTGGACAAACCGTCGAACGAGGCAGCAATTCGGATACAGCTCTTGGTCTGCTCCTGCTTCTCCTTGGAGCTAAGTGGTCGATTACGAACACAAACTTTGACCGAGTCTTGCTCCTCGACTCGCTCTCGACGACCACCTTCCGCAGTCATGACTTCCAACAATTTGCTTCAAAACAATCACGTTCACGTGTGAAAAATGGCTCAGGACGCGACTACGAGCGCAGCAGTTGGGGAAGACTGGCCATATTGTCGTTACCCGCAGACTCAACGCTCGAAGGAAAACGTCTCCATTCTCTCGGATGTTTCACCCCACAAGCAACAGCACTTCGCTATAGTTAGAGGAATCGCTGCATTTTGTCGTTACTCCATTGCGTATCACGTTGAGAATTCAAAGTCGTCACCGTTAACTCTCGTGATGGAATTTGACTGATGTGACTTGACCAGGCTGGCGAAAGTCTATCACTCGATTCATTTTTCCATCATGGCTGGTAGCCGAAGAGGAACGAGTCCACATGATTTCGCTGAATCAAATGTCGAGACCTCACCTTCACCCGAAAGTGCTACAGACGACTCGAGTGAGACTGTCGGGTGCACTATCGGAATTGATTTTGGTCGCACCAAATGTGAGGCTGCTGTTGCAGCTGAAGACGGCACTCGAGCTTTGATTCCTCTAGAGAAACAGAATTCAGACAATTGTTTTTCACTGCCAAGCTTCGTGTCGATGGGCGTTGGGTCTCGTATTGGAGAATGGGAGGTCGGACTTCAAGCTGTAAGTCGAGCCAAGGCTGGACACCCGTTCACCATTCACGACTTGACTTTGCTGTTGGGGAAGAAGGTTAAAGCACTTCCTCCTCAAGATGTAGCTCGCTGGGCTTTTGCAGTTCATGGCGGTGTCGCTGATAAAGTCCTCGTGGAGTGCCCAGTTAAAGGCAATTCTCGAGATCTGGTGTACCCTGAGCAAGTTGTTGCCATGCTATTGTCCACGATCAAACAGCGTGCCGAGGAGTTCACGACTAAACGCGTGACTGGAGCGGTGGTAACTATACCAGCGGCATATAACCGCACACAACGTCAAGCTCTATGCGATGCGTGTAAAATTGCCGGTTTGCACGTTGAACGGCTTGTCATTTCCTCCACTGCATCAGCTGTCGCTTATGCGGAGTCGCTCGTTGACAGCAGCGGCAGCAACGCGAACATCTCAAAGAAAAAGGTTATCGTGGTTGACTGTGGGGGAGGAAGCTTAGATGTCACCTTAGCCCAGTTGTGTTTTGAAGGTGGTGCGCCGGCTGGAATCGAGGTCCACGTTAAAGCGACAGTGGGGGACATGGAGACAGGAGGAGAAGCACTTACAGATTGTCTTTTTGAGCACTTTGCTGGCGAAGCGAGAATGATCGATAGCTCACCAAAGACAGCAAGTCCAGCATTTTCGCGACGGCTTCGACGTGCCTCTATCTTGGCACAAAAAATCCTCTCAACATCGCAGCAGGCTACAATTGATCTTCCTCCATGGCAACCTCGTCGTGGTGCTCGAATTTCTGCCCCAACAACCACGGGCGTGGCTGGATTTACAAGCAGCATATCGCGAACGGATTTCGAAAACTTGTGTGGCCCCAAAGTATGGGGTCGAGTCGTGGAGCGCGTTGAACAAGTTCTTCGTTTATCAAACGAGAAGAAGGAAGACATCGACGCCATCTTGGTCACTGGGGGAGCGATGAATATCCCAAAATTTCGTGAGGTTCTTGGAGACTGCTTTGCAGGGATGCGTGACCGCATCGTCGATTTGCCGAAACATACAACGGCAATTGGCGCTGCACTAATTGCAACCCAGCAAAGTGTCGAGTTGCAAGAGCCAACACCACTGGCGCTGGGTATTCGAAGTTCCAGCGGCGACACTCTTGTGATAGTGCCTCCTAGCATCCCTGTTCCGACTCGCCAAACTCGTATATACTACGCAATCTGTCAAAGTGAGATATCGTTCGACATCCTCGAAGGCTTAACCGATCCTGAGCAAGAAATCAATCGTAGTTCTGGAATTAAACCGACATCGTTGGAGCACTGCATGGGCCAGATTCTCATCGACGGAAGTCGTGCTTCTTCACCCTTGATATTGAAACTGGAGATAACATTTGAGATTGACGCGGCAGATTGCTTGACCGTTGTGATCTCGGACAACTCGAACAAGCGCACAACACGCCTGGTGATTGCTGCTGATGAAACGTGCCTTTCGGCCGAAGCGATAACACTTTGTAATACGTCTCTCGGTGAGGTTCTCCGCAATGGATTAGCGACTAATGCACCAGATGCACCTTCATTCTCGCTTGCTTTAACAGCTGCACCTCTGGAAGTCGTGGAAATGCGAGATAAATGCCCCATCGAGACCCTGCGTGAATGCGTAGCCACGCTAAAACCCATGGTACTCGCAAACCGACTCAGCGTCTGTATTCCGCCAGGTGATTTGTTTGTACTTAGCTCGAAAATGGAGCTCGCAAGTTCATGGCTCAATCAGATCGACCCAAACTACACTGACCAGCAATTGCACACTGCGCACGAGTACCTGCATCAAATCCGCTTGTTAAATCTGTCGAGCACCGCGTATAGTGCAGTCGCCCAGTTACGGCAAGAACTGAACCTGCTTAACTAAACCGTGCAAGCGAGAAGTAGTCGCAACCGCGTAAACACAAACTTGCTGGGTACCATTTAGTTGCGGGCGACAACTGCTAGCACGAGGACAAAACGACCGTAAAATCAAACAAAATAACAAAAGATTTACTCGTCAAGGGTACTTTTCTCCTACTTACTTGAGTCTGTCACCATCTCAGCTCTACAACTTGAGTTCATTGTTAATGAGGTCCACGAGCTTGTCCAGATCAGCCAACCCCTTCTTGACGTCGAACGTCCTCAGGTTGCCCAGATTTGTGTAGAAGTCGATCAACGGAGCCGTCTCCTGGTTGTACACCTCCAACCTGTTTCCAACAAAAATGACCAAATATTGTAAGTACAGCCCCCACATTTTTACAAAGTACCCACTCGAACCTCTGCGTGACCGTCTCCGGGGAGTCATCCGGACGTTGCACGAGCGACGCCGTGCCACACGAGTCGCACACTCCCTCCACCTTGGGCAGCAGAGGGGGCATATAGTACTCTCCCTCGTTAATAAAGGCCACATTGTAGCCATCGCCACATTTCGTGCACACCCTGCCACAAATAAGAAGTGAGCATACGGGTTTCGACAACTCTGCTAAAACTAATACTCACCGTCGCCCACTGATCTTGTCAGTGAGGATCCATTGTGGGAGGTCAATGTTCACCACCAGATCCAGTTTCGTCACTTGCTGGAAAGCTTCGGCCTGGGGCACGTTGCGAGGGAATCCGTCCAGAATGAAGCCGCGCTTGGCGTCGTCCTGGGCCAGACGCTGCTCCATCATGTCCAGGATGATCTGGTCGGGCACCAGCGCGCCGCTGTTGTTGAACTCCTGTAATTGTCATATTAAATGTCACAGTTAGTGTCGAAGAGCCCTTGAAAATAAGACCCCACAGGCAGTAGACGGACCTTAATTGTGGCTCCCAGCGCCGTGCCCGTCTTGATTTCGTGACGCACCAGGTCCCCCGTGGAGATGGTGGGGATCTGCAGCATGGGCGCGATGCGAGACGCGTACGTGCCTTTGCCGGCGCCGGGCGCGCCCAGGAACATGATCTTGAGCGACTTGGCTGCCATGGCGACGGAGCTGCCGAAGGTAGAGACTTGAATTGTGAGCCCCTCGCTGCGTCACTCGACCTTGGCAAAACGCAAGATGATACAGGAAAGGACAACATCTGGATAATGAATAACCTGTTTAAATTGAAGACTGTGAAATTGCTGATTGAGTTATTTTGTAACCTGCGAGAATACATGTACTGTGGAAATATATAGCCATTTCAGTGTCAATACAAAATTCAAATGAAACGCGATTAAGGAAGAGATTACGAAGCACGGCCAGCTTCAACGTGTCAAGCTTTGCTTGCCGTGCCGCTGCCTAGGATGGATCATGGAGTGGAAATGTGATGCATAGGCAAATAGGAGCGAGGTGCAAACAAATGGTTCAATGCATGTAGATGTAGTACATTCATTAACTTCAAACAGGCTCAGGACAACCACGTGCGCGTATACCATTGACTGCTGTCGGAGCTGCGGTTCGCATCAACAGAACAAGGGGAAACCATTAATACGTCTCTCCGGGCCAACTGAGCGTGAACATAGTCATCCTCCTGAAACTATCCCCGGACCTCCCGTGGTTGTCCTCAGCGACGGGTGAACCTCTTTCCAATAGCGGCCTCAGCTCTTCACGTGTATTCCTTTGTCCCATGTGGAGGTGTACGGATTCACGAGGTACACCTTGTACTTCCATTTGTTAGCAGCTGCGCCGAAATCCTCCTCGCTTACAGCTGCAAGTTGGCGCAGGAATGCCACCACCACGGAGTAAAAATCGTCTTCACCACCAATGCGGAGGTCATGCTCCAAAGAGTCTCCTGCTCAACAGTTGCTTGTGAGCACCCTGTGCATGAACTGAAAGATTCCATCACCACTGCACACTACAGACAGGTTACTTTCCGTCAACCTTAGATGCTTGAGCTCAGCAAGTTTGAGTAGTCCAGTGTCCGTAAAAATATTGATGAGCTCTTTAACGCCGCCAACATATCTGATGGCAAATCGTTCTAGCAAGGGGCAGTGTGTCGCTACCGCATGACAGAACCAGTCACTGTACATCCCAATATCGAACGGATCCTCTGGCGAAAGCGCGTAGTTGGGAAGGTCATATCAACCCTCACGTTGATTAACGAAGGGCATCCTTTGAAAAAAGCGGCAATGTTGCTCGCGTATTGTCCATGACAATTCTTGATTGCCTTAGACGTCGTGTCACCGCACTTCAGGCGATACTCTTCCCAGCCTCACCACTAATTCGCCGAAATCGTCAGCTCTTTTACGTTTGGCTTTGAATAGGCCCCAAACACTTCGAAAAATGCGTCTGCGAAGGGGGCGACAGTCCATGGAACTCGCGCAGTTTTGTGCAAGTTTTACTGAACAGCTCCCATGTCTCCAACGAAACCATCCATTGATCTGCACATTTCACGTAATCGTGCAGTTCAATTGCTTTTCCAGCTCCATCCAAGTACTCAACATTCCGACAAAATCTCGCCACGTTCTCAAGAAACTCTGTACTAGAGCGATGGCGTTCCCCAACATTTCTCGTATGCACCGTTAGCTGCCTCAATCCACCACGACCTCCTTTCACATATAGCTTCTCCAGTGTACCATACAATTCCGTCATCATTGAGTCAACGTGCTCTCCTTGCATAACCTTCATCAGATTTGCATTCCTAGGTATTAACAGTACCAGCGACTCCAAGTGAAGACAGCGCTGCCTCGCCGCTCTCAATATCATAGGCAAGTGTTTACTCTCCAAAGGCACCAGCTCTAGATCCAGCCGTTCGAAATTTCCAAATTTCTCCAGCAGAACGCCCCAATCCACCTCCATTTCCTCCGTTGCTTTCGTAGGCAGCAAAACGTTCAATTTTCCATAACTGTATTTCTCCCCTTCCCCAATTTCCACCCACAGATCCCACACATCCTCCCCTCGAAGTGAAATTTCACTGTAAATGTTGTCAAACTCATCCTTAGTCCCCGCTTTCAATTGGATTTTGAACGTTTCACGCTGGAATTGCTGCGCTAATAGCTGCACAGGCACCAACCAGCTCTTGGACATCATCGCCAAGTCCTTTAACCCCTTCCACGCAGGCGCGCGGTTAGTCGGCCACAGATCCGACGTGTAGCCGAAGAAGAGGAACTCCATGACGAGCGAGAAGAGCTATAGGTGCAGCGCAGGCAGCGACAGCGGTGCCACACCCTCCGTCTTGACACGCTTCGACAGCATCTTGTCGCTAAAAAAATCTTGTCAATACCGCTAAAAATTCGGGATCCGTATCCCCAAAACTTCCCAATAGCATACAAATATAGAATCCCACCCTGAAGGTTCCCAGCCAAACAATTCGTATGGCCAAGCGATTCGCGAGTCCACCGGCGCATCGGTCGCCTCCGCCTGCGCGTTCGCGCGCCATGGCGCCGCTCTCTCTGCCCTCTCTGCCTCTATCGCTTGTCTCTCTTGTACTGGAGTTCGCCGTGTTCAGTTATTCGCAGGATCTGCGGCCCACTCGCCGTGCTTTGTCTGGCAAATTCCTGTCGGATGTGGCGCTCGTGGCTAAAAGTTGGTACCCGGTGGTGGACGAGCTCCTGGCGCGGTACCGTCGCGATACCATGGAAATCACGTTGAAATTCGGCACTAGAGTGGAAGTTTTGGGCATCCGCCAGCAGGTTCAGCTGCGAGGACGAGCCGTGAGGGATCTGCGGATCCGAATGGGGAGATCCGACGGCTCGCGCTTCGAGACGGGCGTCTGGTGGTGGATGGAGGACCGCGAGTTCCCGTGGGACATCCTCTTTGCCCAAATGCCGGGGCTCAAGAGACTGGATCTAAGGTGTATGCCGCTTGAGAGTCGCCACGTGCCCATTCTGCTGCAGATGGCATCCAAGTTCTGTCTGCAGCTTGAGATGCTCGTGCTGCCCAGGAAAAAAGATATGACGATGATGGTGAATTGTGCTGCGGTGAGGAGGATGATGGAGGTGCTGAAGCCTGCGATGGAGAGATGGTACTTGAAAGGCAAGTGCGGAGGACTGAAACAGCTCACGGTGCCCACCAGGGATGAGGAAGATCGGTTCCGGACGAGTACGGACTTTATCAACAATGTGATTGAGTTCTGTCCGAACGTAGAGTATTTGGACGGATATAACCACGCGATTGATGAAATGAATGATGTCACGTGCGAGGAGAAGTGGATGATCTCGCTGGAGACGTGGAAGAAATTCAACAGGACGTGCACCAACTTAAGAGAGTTCCATTGGGCAGTGGTGCCATTTGCGGACCCATTTTTCCGCGTGTTTGGAGATTGTGTCAAGCCGAAATTGAAAAAACTTGCGTTGACGTCGAACTTATCGTGGGACCTGGCGGAGTACTTCAAGATGAATGGATCGGTAGGCCATTCCACTGAAAAGCCGGGTTACGGCTTCCTTGCAAACGACATAACCTCGTTGCTCAGAGGCTGTCCTGGATTGACTGAGATTGAGATCGCTATAGACCAGGACAAAAGGGATGGAGCGCTCGCGGCTCTCCTCGATCCAGATGTGTTCGGAGACAAGTTCTGGGAGGCAGTGGTTCGTCTTTGTCCATTGCTGCAGTCCGTGTACTTACACGACTGCTCTGCGTACGGAGGAAGCCGCATCGTCAGACCTATTAACACGTTCACGGATCGCAGTTTACTTATGCTAGCCGACCACACGCGCCTGACCTCGATTGAACTGTCAGCTGTCAGTTGTTCTGGAAACGGTGCGTTTGAATATTTGCAGCGTGTTTACCAAACGAACGGTTTTGGCGGGGGCAACCGGAGTCTTGTTATCAGTCTCGCAGGTCCAAGTAATCACGATGTGGAGCCGCACCCATTTTACAATGAACTCGTAGCGTTACTGAAGCGTCTGGCCGACACAAGGGAGGATGAGCTAGGTGTCAAATCTTGCAGCCACAAGGCGTCGCTGAACGTGTTCAATCCACACAGCTCATCGGTCGACAAGGATTGGAGCATATCGTACATGCTTGAGCTTAAGCCGCTGATGGAAAAGGTTGCAAGTGAGCACCCATCACTGGACTTTCACGTTGTGATCTGCCGAGACTCCGAAGACAGTTTTCGTCGCATTGATAACCTGGAGCTAGATTGGTGTGCTGGTTCCATGCAGGGAGAAATGTTTATCGAGGATGAATTCGTCGCCGACGCCGACAGCAATAACAGTGACAGTGACGAAGATGACTTGCCGTTTGATGAAGGAGATGACGGCGTCCCACTCGATCCTCGGGAGTACTGGCATCGCGCCATGCTCCACGACGACGAAGAAGTTGTTTTTGCGCACGAACTAAACGACGACGACGATGAGATTTGATCGCTTGGTGGCTTCCACTCAAAGATTCGCCTCCATTTTCGGATCAACACCATCGGCTTTTCATTTGGGTGAACGACGTAGTGAGTTTTACCTTCATTTCCAGTACTTTGTAAAATAGTTACTTTTAAGTAGTAAAAAAAATATAGTCAGGCAAGGTGTTCACAAACGCGTCACACACTATTGCCCTAAATTGGCAGTCCACAGTCGTTGTCAACTGATCCCAGGTCTCTGACGTCACTTCGGATTCACCATGGGAGGTCCACAGAGGACGTGGCTGGTTGGTGGCGCTCTTGCAATGGCCTCCATCTCTCTATGCATCGCTGCCAACGCCAGCTTTCGGGTGACTTTCGCCATTGCGTGTGTGGCTGCGTACCTTCCGTCCTATTTGGATGGCTCCGAGTACACAGGGGAGAGATATTGGCCGTGGTTCGCGACCTTCATCGGACGGGGGATGGCGCACATCCCCGGGACGCTGGAGTTCGAGGAGCCCCTTGACGCCACCAAGCAGCACATTTTCTGCTCCCATCCGCACGGACTTTTGTCCACGCACCACGGACTCCTCATGTCGGGGCAAACAATTCCTCGTGAGTGATACACGAAGAAAGACTCGACATTTGAGTAAATGCGACTTACGGTTTTGGTGACGATTCAATGATGCAGCATTTTACGAGACGGTGCCGCTGACTACTCGACGGCATTTGGCCGCGTCCGTTTGCTTCCGAGTACCTTTCTACCGTGAATACGTGCTATGGTCGGGATGTGTTGATGCGAGACGCAGTGTGGCTGAGAAGGTTGATACAATTGGTGGGAGGTGTTTGGATTGCAATTTAACTAGGATTTGTGAAACGTTGTGCAGATGCTCCGTGATGGCAAGAGCTTGGTCATCTTGGTGGGCGGCATTGCCGAGCAAATGCTGTCTCAGCGCGGAGACCACACAATTTACGTGAAGAAGCGCAAAGGACACATTCGCTTGGCATTGAGGTACGGCGTGCCAATTGTGCCAGGTTACGCGTTCGGAGAGACGGACCTATTCACGCATTCGAGGTGAGCAACTCGACGTATTGCTTACGTTGTAGATACGATACATGCTGACTTCAGTCAATTGTCATTTGCATCGTAGCGTGTTGCTTTCATTCCGACAAATGATCGCCAAGAAGTTCTCGGTGGCGCTGCTTCTTGGCTACGGGTATTCAAAGTGGCTCTTTTGGCTGCCGCACAAAGGAGTTGTCGTCAACCAGGTCTTTGGCAAACCCATTCCTGTGAAAAAGAAGGCTGATCCGAGCGCCGAGGAAATTGAAAAGTTGCATGACCAGTACGAGCGGGAGCTGGTCCGCATTTTTGACAAGTACAAGGAGAAGTACGGGTATAAGAACTGTACATTGCATGTGCGCTAACTACATGTAGAAAAGCTATGCATTTTGTTTAGGAAGTTATTTTTCCAGCAGCTTAAAGAAATTCCTTAGATGCAAGCAGCAGTTGTGTGCGCACTTCATCGCGTGTGGAGCTTAGGCCACATACAGAAACCTCGTTTGGTCTTCCTCGTGGCGTCGAAGGTACTCTTTCTGAATGAGGATCTCGATGTTCTGTTTGATCGCCGTGGAAGTCGGGACAAACTGATTGATGAGCATCTCGGCAACTTCGTGCATCAACTGTTGCTGGTGAATATCCCGTCGCGTCTTCAGCACACGTACAATCGCTGCCTGCAGTGACATTTTCCGGTCTTCTTCAACTTCGCGCGTTGGGACCTTCACTGCCTTCGGGGCTTCGACCGGGCTATTGGGAACAGCCTGTTTGAAGAAGAAGAACTGTGTTACCTCTCTTGCAAAGTGTGGAATTACAGGGCAGAACGTACTGAAATTCGCAACTTGCGGCTGGAGAACCCAAAATTAATTGCGTATGTCGGGTTTGCAGCATCGCCGTCTGAGGTAAGTACTTTTGTCTACAAAGCCAAATGTTAGGATAGATATAAGGATGGTACCACATTTTGCACAAGCGACTAAAAACTGGATGTACGAACCTTGACGAGGCTTGCGAAGTGGTGAGTGCAGTCTTGCACAGGAATATTTGTCAGCTGGACAACGTCTGATCGGGTCAACTCCTTTGCAGTATTGAACTAGGTAACACCAACCAACAACTAATGAGCCACTGTCGTCAAACCTTACGGTAACCACACTTGTTACCTGGACGAGAATCAGCATCTGATAAAAGCTTAGCAAGAACTCGTAGCGTTTATCAAAGCAGTGACTTTGAATCATTCCAAACGAAAGATGGTGGATCCATAGGAGCTTCCGGCCCGTGCTCCTCTCAGCGTAGAACTTCGTGAAAAGGTTGGTGTGCGCTTCAATGCCAGGTGGTAAAAATATTTTGTGCTCTGCGGCTGCACTTGATATTGGCCACGCCCCAGCTGTAAGAACGTCGCAATGATATGAAATAGAGTGGTGCAGATCAATCGCAGATGCATGCACCGCATCTTCAGAGCGCAGCTCAATATCCTTTTTTTCAAGCCAAGCAGTGAATGCATCCATCAATTCCTGCCAAATAAAACTAACGTTAGATATTGGCCAGACAATACGAAGATTTGAAGAACTAACGCTGGAGTACCTTGCTCAGCATTTTATCCTTCAGCATCTTCTGCAATTTTGAGACGAAATCGCACCCGCAGATATCGCGCAGCTTCTGAATAAGCAAAATCTCCATATCGTTTGAAGCAGAAGTGCCTACAGAGGAAGGAGCGAGTTTAGAAACACAAATGAGTACAGCAACACGTCTAAAAATCAATGGCACACTACCTTTGATGAGCCGCTTCGCCAAAAACTTCGAGTAGTACTTTTTGAAGATGTCCTTGTCATCGATGAGGCAAAATACCACACTAATGTTCTCAATCTTCTGCTCCAGCATATCGTCCAGCAACGGTGGTAGGATCGATCGGGGTGAGCCAGGCAAAAGCAGTGCTCGACTAGCTCCGTGCTTCTTGTCACGAGACATTAGGTAGTGGGTGTATTTTGCTAGCAATTCAGGCAGGCGAGGGTGGGAATTGGCAAATGTCCGGCAGGCCTGGAGTCCGAGAGAAATCATATTTCCTATGTTAGTGCACACGGAAGTGCGAGCAGTTGTAGGGTAACACAGAATAAGCAACGCACCTGGTCCAACGCTGTCCGCATCAACGGGTGGTAACCAAATGCATCTTTGATCAGATCAAAGTATTTATTGCGAACTTGCACAAGAGCTTCGATGTAACCCTCTGGGTTCTTGGTTGTATCTTCTTGCTGGAATTTTTGAACGACCTCGAGACCACTTCGTTCAATATACTTCTTCAAAATATTCTGCTCGGGCAACATAACAATTCACCGCTGATCATTAAACGTATTACTCGGAAAGGAACGCGACAGAATATAGCAACCACCTTGAAGGACACGAGTGCGTTTTCGCTTGTTAGCTCGGAGAAAAGAGAGAACAAGCGGTGTAGATCCTCCTTCTGATTGTAGATCAAGAAATGCTCAGCATCTTCACAGATCTGATCAGCGTGTTCGTCCACCAAAACACGGCAACAAGCTTGTCGAACTTGGATAACCGTCCTGCGACAAAGAGCAACTGACTTTAGATTTGGGGCATTCTTATTGTAGTTGATGTACAACTCACATCCGATGCAATCTTGCCTCGCAACGCTTCTGCTCTTGGTCGCACAAAAGCTCAACCTCTCGTAAATAACCTGATATCGATAATCTGGATAGCATTTCCATCGCTTTGGCGGAGTAGTATCTCGCAGCATCCTGAAATCACCAAAAACAAATTACATCAGCTTGCCGTGTCAAAAATCCGGTTTGCATCTCATACTTCTAGAAACGGCTGCTCCAGTTCTTCGCGATAGAGGCTCATCTGATCTTGTCGACACAAACCCAAGCTGAAATACGTCTGTCAGAAACACAACTTGTGTGAGCAGCTTGTCCACCATAACTCGAAGTAGAATCGTAAATAGGCCACCTGTACTGTGCTGGCAATGCATTCGCCATCTTCAAAACACTCGCTTCTGTCACTTCGTGCATCGTGGAAAATGTGGATAATTGCTTTCACGAGGCGTTTCTTGAGTTTGGAGTACGCGATGTCGTGCCAAATGTGCAGCGAAAGCTGATCAAAGACGCAAGCAATACTTAAAAACTCTCTTTATGAAGCACTTCACAGGAAATGCTCACCTCAGTGACTGGGTACACTCCAGGAACAGGAGCTTGGCCAGTCTCGCAGTGGGAGTACGAGATCCAGTAACGGTTCTAATTGCGCGTATCAACCACAACAACCAGATACATGAGTGAACAGTCACTTCGCTGTAGCCAATGGACCAGCCATGGAGTTGAACCAACCAGGTAGCGAAAGAGCTCTGAGATGTAGTTGGTTCCCGTCGCGAACGACTCGAACGAAGAGCAATAATGCTTCAAAAACTCTGGCTCGCCGTCGATGGCATTCAGCTCCTTCAAAATGGCCTCCACGTGCTTCACCAGGAGCCCACGCAGTCGAAAGAAGAGCATTTCCGCTTGTGGAGCCCCTGGGTTTGTGCAGATCTTGTAGATGCCACTGCACACAGAACCAATAATTAGACTATTATCTCCAGCTACGGCTCTGCTACCCACGTACGAGTACATCTCGAGCCATTTCTCATTCGTCAGCGTCTGCGGTGACCCCGTCACTAGCGACGCGAGCGGCGGCTGCATCTCCCTCCATACATTCTCAAAGTTTACCTGCAGGAAGGTCAACATGTCAATATCTTTGCTCCTAGCGTCGACCAGACGACGGCGAGGGTCGTCGTCATGCACACAAAGTCGTGGCCACCTACCGTCGACGCCTTGAGCAGCGACATCCTCTCACCCCCTTCGTTAATCGCAGCCTCGCTTGAGGTCGTTTCCGCACGCTCCGCTTCAAGATCCGATACAAGTTGCAGTATAATCGCCGACTTCGGTGCGGAATGGTCGGTTGCAACTTGAGAGGGGAAACTTTCCCCTTATTCCGCAACTGACAAAAGTTGCAGCTGACCATCACTCTCGTTTCGACCATGATTGACGCCGAGTCGGAGCTGGCGCAGGTGGCGCAGGAGCTGCGCGAGGTGGAGGAGGACCTGAACGTGCTGCTACTGCGGCAGAGCGAGCTGCTGGAGCGCAAGAAGGAGCTGCAGGAGCTACTGGAGGGCGAACGGAACGACGACGAGGACGCAGTCGCTGCTCGGGACGAAGAGAAGCCCACGACAGACTGGAAGGCGACGTTCCAGTGGACGCAGCAGATCCACATGCTGCTGACAGACACAGTGAGATTGTAGGATACGTTGCATTGCTATGAGTGGACGTCTGACGTTGTGGGTGCCGCTAGTTCCACTTGCCAGGCTTCCGGTCCGTGCAGGAGGAAGTGATCAACGCGACGTTGTCAAAGCAAGATGTGTTCGTGGTCATGCGATCTGGAGGAGGCAAGAGTCTCTGCTACCAGCTACCGGCGCTGCTTGATGGGGTACAATTCGTCTTGTGGTGTGGTGAAAATATTGCAGTTCTCATAGATCGCTGTGTTCTACTGGCAGAATGCTGGCTTCACAGTCGTTATCTCGCCGCTCATCTCGCTCATCCAGGACCAGGTACACTGCGATATTGAGTTTAGGCTGAGAGAAGTATTAAAGGTTGGCTCCTGCTCTAACCAGTTGTGAGCGCAGGTGATGCTTTTTAATGCCATCGCCGGTGAAGGAGCAGCGTGCCAACTATCTGGCGAGCAGTCCCGCGCAGAAGCCTCGGCAATTTACAAAGCCTTGTTGGCCTCGGAGAGCTCGCTGAAGATACTGCTGATCACTCCTGAAAAACTTATTAAAAGCAAACTTCTGATGTCGAGGTTTGAGAAGGCGTATCAGAATGGACGACTCAAGCGGTTTGTCATTGACGAAGCTCACTGCTGTAGCCAGTGGGGCCACGATTTCCGGAGCGTACGTAGTTAATTTGAGGGCTGAAGGGTGAGCCTGACAGCTAACGTACAGTGCTCACCTGCTCAACAGGATTACTCAAAATTGGGCATTCTGAAGAGGCAGTTCCCTACTGTTCCTATATTGGCACTGACAGCGACAGCCACTCCACGTTTGGCTGCAGATGTTAAATCCATTCTCGAGATACAGAGTTGCGTGTCATATCGGACATCTTTCCTCAGAAAAAATCTGCATTACGAGGTAGGGTCAAATTTGTTACGGATGGAATGGCAGGCATACTCACAAATGGCACTTTGTTGATCCAATAAAGGTTCTGGAGAAACCAGCGAAAGATGCTACCGCCATGGGCACGTTAGTCCGTTTAGTCAGATCGTTTTCATCCGGTGACACGGGGATTGTGTACTGTCTCACTCGAAAAGAAACGGAGCAAGTAGCGCAACAGCTTCGGCAGGCGAATGTCCGTGCGGCATGCTATCATGCGTATATGGAAGACAAGGAAGAGACGCATATGTCTTGGTTTCACAACAAGTTACAAGTTGTAGTGGCGACCATTGCATTTGGCCTCGGGATCAACAAACCGGACGTGCGTTTTGTTATCCACTTCACGCTTTCAAAGGTGAGTGATAATTTCGTTGTGGGCTTCGTATTGTGCAGATCCGACCTAATAAGCTTAATTGTACCATATTCTTTAGTCCATTGAAGGTTACTACCAGGAATCTGGTCGTGCAGGTCGCGACGGGAAGCCAGCGCGTTGCGTCTTGATGTATAAACCGTCAGATGTGCTACGTGTGTGCAACATCGTCCAGGCAGAAGTTGGTGGCATGCAGAATATGCGGTCCATGATCAAGTACTGTGCAGAACTTTCCCAGTGCCGGCAGTCCATGATGGCAGCATATTTTGGGTTTGTGTTGCGCTAAACTCGAGTGAACTTGTCACTCTTTGTAGAAAATTAAATGGATACTGTGTTTGGTTTTCAGGGAAACAGCTGAATCCACAGCGATATGTGAAGGAGCGTGCGATAACTGCAAGCGTGATGTAAACACTGAAGATTCTGTTGACTTGTCTGATCACGCCAAAACCCTCATTTTAATCACCGAGGACGCCAAGAAAATGTAAGTGATATAGCTATGGCCGCGTATAACTTTGTCAAAGCTCACAAAAAACGCGCATATACAGGGAGAGACGTTTGACACTCAAACAGCTTATCGACGAGTTCAAGTCCCGAAAATTTGCTCAGCAATGGCCAAGTTTGGACCCGACGATAGCTTCAATGTCACGAGCCCTGTGCGACAGCCTTGTGATTAACCTTTTACTAAGGTACGCAGCTGGATGCAGCAGCTATGATGGCTGAACGAGTACTAAAAAGTATTTTGTGGCACATTTGCAGCAATGTCCTTCAGCCCGAGATCAGTTACACAGCCTACAACACAATTTGCTACCTCGTTCCTGGACCTCGAGCCCAACACTTGAAAAAAGACCGTTTTCGAATCGAGCTTCCGCGCTGCGTCACGAATGTGAAAGAAACTTCCGAGGATACTACTGAGGCGCCACCGAAGAAAAGGAAGAGGTCGCCCGACGTTATTGAGATCGATTAATCGATGTGGATTTGGGGGGATGAATAGATATGCTACCAACGCTTTCAAGTGTTTACCATCACCGCGACGACCACGACATTGTGTGACTCCGTGGGGGTGATTTAAAATGGCCCGTTGAAGCAGAACGAAACTTGCGAGACTGCCAAGGTCGGTTTGTTCTTGCGTGTGGCAAGCCGCTCGCGATATTGGAGCCCGTAGTTCACTGGGGTGCCTGACCGCGAATGAAGAGGTTCAGGCGGGGTAGGCGGCTTGATCGAGAGCTTCTGGCTGGAGTGGCCTAGCATCAATCGATGTGCCGCTGCCACTTGCATTGGTCCAGGAACAACTAGCGCTTTTTTGTCGGCTGCTGCTAGCCACTGCGCTTTATCAGTTCCAGAAAACCCGAAGCAGTCTCGACCAAGCTCTTTTTTCTGAGCCCCCTTAAGTGGTGGCAGCACTGCACCGTTACTGTCTGTTTCTGGACGTCGATGCTGCAGTGGTGCCGAAAATCGCAGTTGCAGCTCATCAATGTACTGCTGCGACGCGTCCAGCATTTTGCGGTATTTGGAGTCCTGGTCGGAATTCAATGGAGGATAGATGCGAACAAAGTCTATCAGATGCTCGTCATCCTCCACTTGGTCGGGGTCGCCTTCTTGTTGCTGTGCATTAGCAACAACCGAGACGCGCGGTGCGAAATCTTCGATACGCTTACCGTACTTTTGGTGAAGGCTGCGACTTAGTTCCTCCTGATTATCTGCGTATTTGGTTACGATTTTGTCAAGGTGCCTGAGTCGATCCGTGTTGAACTGGGCGTAATAATTGGTTAGTGCTTCATGAAGTTGGTTGGTGGCCAATGGAAGATGTGCCAACTGATTCGGTTCACAGATGCCTTCAGGAGCATTCGTTCGTGGTGATGGAGGGATTAGTGGTGGGAGCTCTGCTCGCTGATTATCACTCGGTGCAGGAGAGCTTGATGTTGACAAGGAAGCGCCTCCGTATAGCCTTTGTTGGAGTGCGCGAGACTGTTCACTTTCGTATCGCTCCTTGTCAGATGCAGAAATATTCAACAAGTCGAAAGTTTGAGAAATAAGTGGTTCTTTCACACTCCAATCCAAAGGAGAGTCACAGCCAAAGCTGGGCAAATGATTGACTTCTAGTAACCATGGCTTCAGTTGTTCATCCACCAGGACGTCCATTCCCAATAAAGAGAAACAGCAAGACGAAGAGGAGGGCGACGACGATGTAGAAGTGGGCTCACTTGGATCTTCACCCGCACTGCTGCCGTCATCGCTGCTACCAATGCTTTCAAATGCACTGGCGGGGCGAGCACTCTTGCAGCCGTTATCATAGCCCCCATTGTTGTTGGTGTCGCTTGCATGAGGCTCAGATCGAGCAGCTGAGTACGTACGCCGCGTATATTTGGCAAACGTGGAGCGATACTCTTGAGCGAGTGTGGGTTGGACAGAAAGGATTGACTTGAGGCAGATATCACCAATCTGCTCCCATAAAGAGTCTACCCGTTCAGGCGGGAATATCTCTTTCAACCACGCAAGAAACCATCGGAGTGAGCGTTTGCTGCCTTTGCCTTCATTTCCATCGCCTTTGTTCACCTCAAAGTTGTTCGAGTGCTTGTTCACGGCGTAGTTGGTAAGATGCATGAAGCGGTGCTCCAAATTATCGGCATTTGGGGTCACATAGTCGGCTGTACACATCCGCACCAGCCCATCTTTGAAAATGTACACGCGCAGCGGGGAGCATGATGTTATCAGTACGTATATGCGCAGGTCAAACTTTTTGCCATCGATTAGCAATGGGCGTGCCACGTACTGCTGGGCAACTAGCACATCACCACGTGGAATTTGCGCTAGTTTGCGTGTGAGGAACACCCCACGCCCTTGGCACATGTGGTCGGGTTTCACGATGAACGTCCGTTGGCTCTCCCCTTCCGAATTGAAGTTTTGCTGGAACTCGTACTGATCAAAGGGCAATATCCATGTCCGGGGTACAAAGTCGTATTCGCTGGGGAAAAGTTTCTTCATCCGCTCCAGGTTTCGAGCGAGCTTGGACTTGCAGGCCAGATTGGCCATTCCTGGGAGATGGTTCACTTTCTGATAAGGAAGCAGCGTCTTGAAGGTTGGAAGGATGTCTGGTACGTCGATCCAGTGGAGATTACAAATTGTCGGTTTACCATCGGGCTTTTCGTCCGTCACCAGCTTCCATCCGCGAGCTCGTGCTACACGACGCACCACCTCGTACCTGCATAAAGTCAAGTTTACGCTCACTCTTCTTGGCTTTCGCTTCGACGTGCGTTTGCTCTCCATTTCAAGTTTTTGGAGTCGCAGTCTCGTCGGTGCAGCAATAATGACAGAAAAATTTCGTTCCAGCAGTGCGAGGTTCTAGTTGCAAGTGAGCTCATGGAGAACATTGCCGCAACTATCTATTTGCGGGCAGCTCTCAAGAGAAACTAACAGTTCTCCAACCTCGTAGGCACCATCAAACAAGCCTAAAAATACGAGACGCTCACGACACAAAACGCAAGTCGACTTCATAACTTCACGTGCATTGAGAAATGAAGTTAGCGACAGAAGTCTCAGCATCAAAGAGCGCTCCGAATGATCGTGTCGAACTCTGGCTTGAGCGAAGCTCCACCCACCAGGAACCCGTCCACATCTTCGAGTGCAATGAGCTCGTTGCAGTTCTTGCCATTCACGGATCCTCCGTAAATGATCCGCACCGCGTTCGCCACAGCAATTGAGACGTTGGTGGCAATCCACTTGCGCAGCTTCTGGTGCGCCTCCTGAGCTTGTGCCGGCGTGGCCACGACCCCCGTGCCAATCGCCCACACGGGCTCGTACGCGATCACCACGCGCTCCCAGTCCCTGTCACCGATGATGTCCGCCAATGCCTTGGTCTGACGCGTCAGCACCTGCAGCGTCTGGTTGGCCTTCCGCTGCTCCAGTGTCTCCCCAATGCAGAAAATGACGCGTAGCCCCAGATCTAACGCTCTCTTGGTCTTCTTGGCCACAACTTCGTCGCTCTCCGCGTAGTACGCGCGTCTCTCCGAGTGGCCCGTGATGGTCCACGAGAGACCAAAGTCCACGAGCTGCTCGGCCGCGATCTCGCCCGTGAAGGCCCCAGGACCTGTGAGACTCACGTTCTGCGCACAGACGGCGATATTCTTCTGCAGAAGCTGCTGGACGAGGTCCACGTGCAGCGACGGAGGAGCCACCACCACGTCCACTTGGGCAGCGTCCACTGCACACTTGTTGAGGATTGTCACGAGCTCACGCACGGAGTTCCTGGTGCCGTTCTGTAGTCAGCAATTGCGTAATGAGGTGAGGAGGCTAACGTGGGGGCTGGAGGTGAGTACGTACGCATTTCCAGTTGCCGCCGATGAGGACTTTGCGAGGCATTTTGATGATTCCTGTAGGCCTGCCAAAGCGGTTGTGAAAAGCAGAAGTTGGGGCTGTGCGGATGTTGACGTCAGCAAGTTGAAGTGGTTAGACTTGCGTTTTGTATGTG